>JANAVB010021448.1:0-21415 GCA_029216955.1 Iris pallida
GCTGTCAGACTGCATTTAATGTGCGTGATATTGATCTGACAGTATAATTTTCTGACAGAACATTGCACAGAAGCCAAAAAATTTTTTGTACCAAACCCAATACTTGTCGTTTAGCGTACAGATGGGCTACTTTATGCTCAAGAGACCGCTTTCTTTACGCATGAAAGCTATTTGAGTCTTTACGCTCAAGGCTTTCGTGTGCGTAGAGTTTATTTGAGCTAATTATACGCTCAAGGCTACTTTTCAGCCACTTTACGTAGGAAGTCTATTTTGGGTTATTTTACGCCCAGTCTGCTACTTTACAGGAAGTCTATTTTGGATTATTTTTACGCCCAATCTTTTCTGGCCATGTGAGGACGTGGTCTGCATACGTGGCTTTCATGCCAGATTTATCGATGAACGTGTGTACGTGCTCTCCCATATTAATGAAGTTGTAGACAGTGTACCATGCGTAGAGATCACAACTCTATATGGGACACGTGTCATCACACGTAAAGGTTTATTTTCAATCGTGGGTGACAGTTACTTGCGTAGAGGCCCAATTATGTTATTTTTTACGCACAGAGGGTCTAGTCTATAAATAGACTTATTTTTAACACAAGAAAATATCAAGAGAGATACAGAGAAGAAGATTCTGAGAAACTCATACTTTCAGAGTGATATTTCTCGGAAGCATTTCTTTAACTTTTTCTCAAGAACAGGGTGAAGCAAAGCAGGAAAGCATTCGACTGTGCTATCAGTGCCGTTATGTCGATACCTTTCTGGTGACTTAGTTCTTCCGATTGTTCATCTTCTTCAAGCAGTTCTCTTCATCATCATCGTATCGTCCAAGGAACAAAGTGATCGCTCTCAGATCATACTTCTATAGCAATATTTCTCAGAAACAACTTGTACTTTTGTACTTTTTCCTCGTTTTCTTTCAAAAGCCAATTTTAGGCATTTTGTTAAGTGAAACACCCTTACGTTCTTGTATGATCTCTTTTGGCCTTTTGTACTCTCAGTTATCATCCTAAATGTTTACGAGTGTCTGCACGGTAGTGTCCCGTCCCGTTCAGTCAATCGGAGGAATCAAAATGCCGACGACGTTCGGACTTAGCCATACAACGGCCTGCTCGAAGTCCCGCTCGGTCGAAGCGACTCCTCGCTCAGGTGGGTAGCTTTGGTGAACTTGCCTCAGCTTGGCCTTCGTACTAATAAACGAAAGTTTTCAATGCACGAGTAGGCTTGATAATAAAAGAGACGAATCCACATAGCTAAGGAAATAATCCCAAGTCAGGTCAAACTGAGTTAGAATATGGAAAGGTCCCACGGTCGGCTTAAAAATATTGTACGATGGCTTTCAAAATGACACTCGGTCCTTCGTCCCGTGGCTTGGAAGAAGAAAATATGGTCTTCGCCACAAAGCTATGAATTAGCCGAAGTCATAAGTGTCGCCCGCATAAATGCTTGATAAAGCATGCACGATTCTAGCGTCTATGGCTTGGCATAGCCATTGCTCGCCCCACGGGTTAAGTTGTATCGCACGGCTTGTGGCTTAAGTCTAGGCACCCAAAGAACTTGGTTGTTCAAAGTTGAACGTGTGTACGACACGTTCCCATGATGCAAGGCTTGACACAGTCTTTGCTCGTCAAGTTGTTGCACGATTAAGTTAGACAAAGTTATGTTAGGCTATCAGAGTAGTAGCAAGCACGGTCCCACGAGTTCTACGGTTGGGTATAACCACATAGTCCTACGGTCCCAAAGCTCGTCATATGGAGTATGAGTTGGACTGTAGTGTCGCATAGAACATAAGTTGGCTTAAGGCACGATGTCACCGACTTATTGTTTTAAGGCACGAGCTACGGTTGATTCAATTGAATTTGGAAAAAGGGCTATCAAATAAGGCATTCCTGAGTTGAGTAAAAATGATAGGGCAACATGAAAGAATACTCACGATCATGGGACATCAAAGCGGTCTCAAATGCTAGAAGTCTTGAACTTGGTCTTGAAGAGATGGTAACACTAGAAGAATGACTGTGTAAGACATTAGTTAGAGTCGAGTCTTGCATAGTCATTTGGACAACTTGTTGACAAGGGCAATTGTTTCCTCAGAACGACAACCTGAGGCCACAAGATCGTTTCGGCCTAGGAGGAACAGGTATAACTAATGCTGCAGGCAACCAGGTATTCAATGGACGACCATTGGGGCTTGCTACTTGCTTTGGCCGGGCCATCCTATACCTAGCTATGTCTGGGTATGGCTTGTGATGCTAGTGACCCTTCATATAGATGAGTAAGCATATAGTGGCAATCCGCATACATGCCTTTGGATTGAGTCGAGTATAGTGTGCAGGGTATCAATAAGTCGAGTTGAGTGTGTGTATGATCAGAACACAATATTTGGGCCTAAGATTTGGCTACAACGTAGACACGTGCTTCGGCACGAGATGTGGCATCGAGTATTAAGTTGTTGGCATAGAGTTGCATAAGTTAAATTTGAGTCATTTCGAGTTAAAGTCAGGAAGCACCGAAGGGCAAAGTTGGTTATATGACGCATAGTTCACAAATCTTAATCGAGTCAGTTGATGATTAAAACAGCAAGGGCCGTGCGGCGGCAATATGGTTAAGTCACACTGAGTTACGAGGCACGACCTCAATGTGGACACACAAATAGGTCTCATGATATGACCACGATGTTAGCACAATGGACTTGTAGCACGGTCACATGAAAATTGGGTACTATCGCGTAGTTGCATCTCCGAGTATGGACCGAAAGGCAAGCACGACTTGATAAGTTGACATTGTGACACGAGAAGGGTCTAGAGGCAAAGTATAAGTAAGTTGTGAAGAACAGATAGGCAACTCTAGAGGGGGTGAATAGAGTTTACTATGATAATGGCCAAATAAAATCGAACTCTTTTCACCAACAGTAAATAATCAGAGTAGTAAATGCAAAAATAAAAAGATCAAGAGAGCATACGCAAACACAGTCGTCTTAACCTGGTTTTTCTCGTAGAGGATTAGTCCAGTCCTAAGAACTTTAGCTCAGGATTAAATCTACTATTTGTGAAATAGTAGTTACACTCCATGTTTTTTCTTCAGAAGAGCACGTCAACTTCTTATAAAGATCGCTGTGGCAAAGCTTAAAATTTTTTAAGCGACTTTCTTGTCTCTTGCACAAACTTTTAACTGAATAGTACATAGCACTTTTAGGCTTAGGAAGCTTGTGGCTAGTAGATGAGAAGGTTAAGGCTTGTATGAGGCTTATAGAGAAGAGAAAAAAAGATAATTGGATGATTGAAAAAGATAGAATATAAGGCCTATTTATACTAGTAGGGATAGGCAGAATTCAGCCAGAATTCTGTATCATGAATTCAAATTTTTGGCTGTTAGACAACTAGCATACAGAAAACCCTAAAAATTAGGGTCCTGAAACTCAGGGGACAGAGTTCGGCCCGAACTCTGTGTGGAGGCAGAGTTCGGTCCGAACTCTGTCTCCATAGGACAAAATATTTAGATGGGCTTTGTGGGCTAAGTTTGCCTTGGTGGAGCTTTGGGTTTGTTTTGGGAATAAGGTTTAAGCCAAGAATACCCAGTGCTACTCAGTTTACATTTTGCTAGACTCCATAAATGTAAAATAGTACAGACTCTGAAAACGAGTACGCTGCAGGAGAGAGACGACGTCCGTCTTGTACTGAGTTCTGTCTTGATGTGTCATATTGAATTATGACAAGTATTATATTGTCAATTTGTCAATATTTGGTTGACTGTGATCCAGTTTGGGTCAACAATCTCCTCCATATTGATAATTGACAAAAATGATATTTGTATATTCAATGTTCATACCTGGACACAAGTTGAAAGGGGTAGACAAGCATAGAATGCAGTAGCTCCCCCGTAATCATAGCTCCCCCATAAACATAGCTTCCCCTTAAACCAATGTGCTTTATCCTGATATATAATATCTTCTCCAAAACACAGATATCACACAATATGATAGGGATATAAATATCAAATAGATCTCCCCCTTTTTGGCATTTATCAAAATGGACACAACACAGATAGACAGAAGACTGTATAAAGGATTAACTGGCAAGCACACAATAAAAATAATATAATAACTGCAGATAAAATCTAAAGATCCACAGAAACTGAAAATGTACCCATACAAGAAAATGAAACTACATAAGCATAAGTCCATAAAGCATAAAACTAAAGAAGATCATCAGCAGTAGGTACGGAACCACATCCATCATGGAGCACGAGATGGTCCGGTAGTGTCAGATGGATTAGTATCAGAACGACGACAATCCATAAAAGCTGCATCCGGATCCAGATATCGCATGACCCAAGGGTCGTCGATACGGTAACCGACGTAAGATGGATCCCGCTCCATAGGAAGGGGCATAGTGGAATGCCGAGACATGGTGTACCGGATGTCATGTAATGAGTTACTGATGGCACTCATCTAAAAAATGGTACAATAATCGAGCTAGGTCCAACGGTCGTCTTCCAATATGAAGTGATCATGCAGCATGGTCTGAATAGACTCGAGAGTAGCAGGTGGCTCGGGCGCAGGTTGCCCAAGAGCAGGTGGATCAGCCTGAGCATCAGACCCGGAATGTTCAAACTCAGCAGGAGACTCAACAGCTGCTAGACGCTGTCTTGCCTTAGACAGATAGGCAGGGGCTGGACGAAACTGGCAGTCATCAAGAGGAACGTTGAACGCACGAAAGACCATTGGCAAATATAGGGCATAGACCAATGATCGAGGTCTCTTCTGTGCACTAATCATCCAGTCCATCATAGTATACGGAAGGTTAAACAGGACATGGAAGTGAAGATGATAGAGTGCAGAGATCTCAAAATAAGAAACTTCATCAGTCGATCCTGCTTTGGGCAAGATCGTGGAGAAAACGATACGATAAAGTTCATAGAAATGTGGGTTAAGAAATTTAGCAAGTAACTTGCGACGAGTATTGGGAGTACACAAATCATCCTTGAAACTCTCAAGGGACGATCCAACGGGAAATTGAAACTTGCGTGCATCGACAAGTTTCTCCCAGGAATTGGGTTCCGGAATCTCGAGATATTTTGCAAGTTCAAAATCATCAAAAGTGATGTCAATTCCGGCGACACGAGAATAGATTCATGTGTCGTCAAAAGTGAGATTGCAGTAAAATATTTGGATAGCATTCAAATATATAAGAGATAATGTTGATACTAACTCATCTAGACAAAGGTCATGGAACAATGAGTCATATCGAGAAAATATAGTGAAATTGATAGGATGACCCGCGTACACACTCGTTGAATGAAAGTTATTAAACCATTCATTGGAAGCCTCCAATAAAACAAAAATTTATTCATTGAATGTGTTAGGGTCATGAGGTGGTGGTGGATTAAAAAGTGGATGAATAGGTTGAACATCTTGAGGAGGAGGGTTCGATGAGGAAGCACCCTCGGTTCTAGCCCTCTTTCCCCTATTGAATAACCTAGGTGCCATTGATAATGATAAGAATTTGAAATTTGACATGGAGAAAATAAGAGAGTATACCTCAAAAGAATAGGAGAATATGGAAGATGATAGCCCCAAACCTAAGTTGCTTGAATTTTGAGAGTGAAAGATCCAAGGGTTGAGAGAACTAGGGTTAGGGTTTAGAGAGAATGACGTGTTGGTGAGATCGTGTACATATAAGTATGGTTACGTGCTGCATGAGAGTACGTGTACATATAAGCATGGTTACGTGCTGCATATGGGTGACGAGTTTTACTATTATGAGTGGTCTGGTGTTTTATGTGTGTTTTGTGACTGTAAGATTGGGTTTGAGGTTGAGCAACCTGTTTTCCCAATCCGATCTCTAATTTCTTAGAGACATCATTCAGTTCGTTGCACTTAGCATTCAGACCATCAATCTTAGCAATAGAGATCTTGTGTTTGTTCTTTTCTTCAGCAAGCTCTTTGTTGAGTGCTGAGATCTCACGTGTTTGCTTCTCAATAAGTGTTTCGGCATCATGTAAGCTTAATTTAAGCTTGGATACCTCATCAGTGACTTCCGTGGGTGGAGTATCTCTAACATTATCAAGTAAAGAAGAAAGATTATGAATCTCTATTTCATAGTCTTTGATTTTCTCCTTGGCATGCTTATATTTACTAATGACTTTCTTGTGATCATTTAGTAAGTCATTAAAAGCATCGCCAAGTTCATCAAATGTAAAGTCATCAAGAGTTTCGTCAGTTACCTTATCGGATGTTGCCATTAGGAAGACATTAGCAGTGTCTCGAGGAGAGTCATCTTCTTTCTCAGAATCACTGGCTTCGCTTTCGTGCCAAATACTAGTGTTGGCATACTTTCGCGAAGAGGGCTTCTTGTAGGGCTTCTCATATCTGTTACCTTTCTTTGTAAAGGGACAGTCCTTTCGAACATGTCCAGTCTTTTTGCAGCCGTAGCAAGTTGGTTATTCCTTGTCGTCTTCTTGTTGTTCCTTCTTCCTGCGATTGAACCGAAGAAACTTCTTGAAGTTGCGGATTAGAAGAGCTTGATCATCACCTTCTAAATTGTCGTCGTCAGTCTCTTCAGGATCATCCCTTCGACGATGAGCTTTTAGGGCAATCTCTTTTGCCTTTGGAGCAGGTTCGTCGAAGTCTTTGAGGTTGAGCTCATGGGTCATCAACTTTTCCATCAAAGTTTCCATAGACATTTTGGTGAGATCATTGTCATCTATAATTTTTGGTACCTTAGGGTTCCAGATCTTCGGTATCCCCCTAAGTAACTTGTGGATCTTCTCATAATTGGAGTATTATTTGCCAAGAGATGACAAATGATTGATAACGTCAAGAAACCGTATGAACATTTGAGTGATCGTCTCATTCGGCTTCATCTTGAATGCCTTGTATTCTTGAGTCAGACGACTAATCTTAGATTCCTTGACTTGAGTGGTTCCTTCATGCGTCACTTCCAGAAGCTTCTATACTTCATACAAGGTGGTGCATGTCGAGACCCTGTTAAATTTATTCCTGCCTATTGCACAAAAAAGAGCATTAATAGCTCTAGCATCTAGAATTGTCTTTTTTTCCTCGTCAGAATTTTTGTCGTTGGGTTTTTCGATGAGATCTCCCTCGACAACTATTCTGGTGAGCTTTTTGTAACCATCGGTGACAATAGTCCACAGGTCAAAGTCTAGAGACTTGAGATAGAAACTGATCCTAGTTTTCCAATAGGTGTAGTTAGTTCCATCAAATAGGGGTGGCCTATGAGTGGACTGTCCCTCACCATGGTTAGAAAACATAGGTTGTGTGGTTGCCAAGAATCAGCTCTAGGATGTTAGTCCTTGTTAAGAGAACAGAGCTCTGATACCAATTGAAGAACAGATAGGCAACTTTAGAGGGGGGTGAATAGCGTTTACTATGATAATGGCCAAATAAAATCTAACTCTTTTCACCAACAGTAAATAATCAGAGTAGTTAATACGGAAATAAAAAAGATCAAGAGAGCATACGCAAACACAGTCGTTTTAACCTGGTTTCCCTCGTGGAGGACTAGTCCAGGCCTGAGAACTCTAGCTCAGGATTAAATCCACTATTTTTGAAATAGTAGTTACATCCCGTGCCTTTTCTTCAGAAGAGCACGTCAACTTCTTACAAAGATCACTGTGGCGAAGCTTGGAATTTTCCAAGCAACTTTCTTGACTCTTGCACAAACTTCTAACTGAATAGCACTGAGCACTTTTAGGCTTAGGAAGCTTGTGGCTAGTAGATGAGAAGGTTAAGGCTTATATGAGGCTTATAGAGAAGTGAAGAAAAGATAATTGGATAATTGAAAAAGAGAGAATTCAAGGCCTATTTATACTAGTAGGGATAGGCAGAATTCGGCCAGAATTCTGTGTCATGAATTCAAATATTTGGCCGTTGGACAACTAGCATACAACAAACCCTAAAAATTAGGGTCCTAAAAATCATGGGACAGAGTTCGGCCCGAACTCTGTGTGGAGGCAGAGTTTGGCCCGAACTCTGTCTCCATAGGACAGAATATTCAGATGGGTTTTGTGGGCTAAGTTTGGCTTGGTGGAGCTTTGGGTTTGTTTTGGGAATAAGGTTTAAGTCAAGAATATCCAGTGCTACTTAGTTTACATTTTGCTAGACTCAATAAATGTAAAATAGTACAGACTCTGAAAACGAGTGCGCTGCCGGAGAGAGACGATGTCCGTCTTGCACTGGGTTATGTCTTGATGTGTTATATTGAATTATGACAAGTATCATATTGTCAATTTGTTAATATTTGGTTGACTGTGATCCTGTTTGGGTCAACAAGTTGATGGTACAAGGCACGGGGATGGTCTAGAGACACAAAAATAGGCTAAGAACGTATGTCCTAAAACTGATCCTAAGATAAGAGTAGATAGACAATCATAAAGGGTTATATTGTATAAAGTAAATGAACGTGTTGGTTTTGTATTGGTGGGCGTGGATCTTACTTCACCAGTACAGTTGAGTACTGACACCCACACAGTTTTTATGTGCAGGAACAGGTAGAAGCTCGTTGGCACGGAGCTCGTTTGGATACGTCGAGACATGGAGTTCCTTGGTATTTTGAGGCACGCATCCACATAGAGTCTGGACTTATACGGGACATAATGTATGGACATCGCCTATCTGAAGCATCTATTGGCTTATCAAATTATATTGAGAGAAGAAAGAGAGATCAGAGTGATTCGTATTATGAGAAGAGTGAGCTTGAGTGATTATAATCTTGGCCTCGTGCCCACCTATGTAATCTTTGTTTCAATATCAATAAAGAGCTATTTGTATGACTTGTGTTTGTTCTAACTTTCTGCTGGCTTATTCAATATTTCTGCCTTGGGACTTCTGTGCGACGATCCCGTCGCTCAGCCTGTAATCGACCGTTATGGAACCGCCTTTCGTGAGCGCAATCTAGGCTCACGTGGCATCACGCCTTAGCGAGGACGATCGGTCCTACGGGACTCGGGCATGACATAATTGTATCAGAGCACGGCTGTACGTCCTTGGACTTTCGATTGAATTCTTTAACTTCGATGATGTTCCGCAAACTCTGATGTTCCGTAATCGATATCGTTGGTGCGCTCTCTCTCAAATGTCCCACGGGATATCCATATAATAAGTCTATATATTTTGCAAATGGTATGAGAATAGTTTTTGACAAAACTAAAAGATGGTTCGTGTAAAGCACGGTTGGCTAAGTCGGGCTGGGCATATACACCAAAATTACGTCGGGCTAGAATGAGTTAGACTCGATTCATAAAAGTGTTGGGTAGTTGCAATAGGGATGCCATACGACAATGTTATTGTCGATGCGATATAGATGAGCGTGCTTGAAATTTGAGGAATGATTCGAGCGAAGATTCGAAGTAATCGATTGTGAATCGAATGATAGTTTTGAGGATTTGTCATGACTTTATCCCTGAGTGGTGTATGGGATAGCCTCAGGGATGTTGATCGATTGATGATTACGGGGTGCCGATGAGTCTATTATCAAGCGACGAGTACGCAAAGCCTTAGATTTAGTATCATTAAGTAAAAGTGTAGTCTTGAAGTTTGATAAGATGATTCGAACAAACTAGGGATGACGCATACGAGATTATGATTGTGCAAGTATGAAATACAAAATGATTGAGTAGGTGAAACTGAATCGAAGAAAAGTTAAGGTGTAGCAAACGAATGACTTGATAGAGAAAATCGATATGAATCATATATAAAAAGTTAGCATGATCTGATGATAGCTTGCATGGGAATGATTCGAATATTGAGAATGACTATAAGGAATTGGGATAGATGTTGCTCGATGACTTAAGATAGATGGATGTGCATACATAGTTTTGGGTTTTGAACAGATTGATCATGTACTAGTTCAGAGGATAATGATCGAATTTGATCTTGAATATTGAGGAGATTATCCAGTTCGGACAGTAGCATTAGTCGCACGACTCGAAATTTGTTACACATGAAGATCGTCAGGTTACACATATCATCAATGGTATTGAGGTGTATCAAAGATCAATATGCGATAACTCGAGGGTACTCTAATTCGAGGAGTGATGACCGTGTAAGAAATATTATTATTTCGATGGATGCTATGCTTGAGGATTTTGATTGAAAGGAATGTTTGGATGAAAGGAAAGTATCTTGATTGCTTCGACGATGTCCACAATATTGACGTTCTTGTCTTGCGTGAGCACAACACCAGCCTCGTACATGCGTCACGTCAGATTGGGGGTGATTGTTCTACGTGAGCGCTGACATGGTGATTCATGTCGGGGGAATGATCGAACTCAGAAAATCAAGGCATGGCAATTTAGATTGCTTCGACTTGTGGTTTGATGCGAAGTTAAATTCGAGGATTGTTCGGATTGGTGATTGATGATTAAGTAATTTTGAGGATTGAGTAGATCCAATCTGTGTATCGAAAATGAACTAGTTTAGACTTAAAATAAGAGTTACGTTTTGATGAGAATGATTATCATGCGGGAGCATTGCATGATGATTTCATGCCCACCGTGGATAATCAAACTTGCGTGAGATTGGGGCGTGACATAATGTTAAGTCAGACGACCTCATGATCGAATACGTGAATTGTGATAAACGACTTAGGAATATGGAATAAGAATTATGGTTTAGCGAAAAATTGTGTTGTAGCGTGCTTGACTTGGAAAGAATGGGTAAGTAGATTATATCAAACATATTTGAAGAGATAGACTTTGCGAATTATAAATTTGGGCGTACGATAGCGATATGCAAGAGAATTGGTTGAGCAGAACTTAAAGTAGGATGACTTTGCTGAATGACTCGGACCCCTGGACTAAACGTTACGAATGCGAATAGGAACAATCTATGCTCGAAGTTTAGAAATCGGAGTGATACAAGCTTGGGTAGAAAATCTTGTACTATCAACTTTGGTTTGACCTTAGGATGGGGTCAGTGTTGATATTATTGTTTGGGAACTGTGATTCCAATACTGACAATTGACTTTAGCCTGGAGAGATGGCCTAGCGGTTAGGCGAGACGTCCTTGTTGTGAGAGTTAGTATTGGTACGAGTGATCTTGAGGATTGATTAGTTTGGATGTTGGTGTTGATGAATGGAATGATTCAAGAGTATGAGAATACCACTTATGAGCCTCAGCTGAAATGCATATATATATCAGGGACGGTCGAATATGTGCACGATCCGACTCGAGTGAAAATAACAATTTTTTTTATCACGAGGCTTGGTTGAAATGTATGTATTTTAGGGACGCCTGAAATATGTGCACGATCCAACTAAGTGATACGTTAAATTCAAAGTGAGACTAAAGGAATGTAAGGGTATCGAGGGTTTCAAGAAAAAGATTGAGGGTAGTACGATCGTTGCCCGGATTGAAGAAACACATAGGAGTAGTGTGTGCGAAAGTTATTGAATGTTGGATAAAGTGATGAGTCGACGAGTAAGTACTCAGTTAGTTTTGAGGATGAAATTTTTTCTGAGTGGTGTATGATGTAGTGCTCCGTCCCGCTCAGTCAATCGGAGGAATCGAAACGCCGATGGCGTTTGGACTTAGCCATGCAACGGCCTGCTCGAGGTCCCGCTCGATCGAGACGACTCCTTGCTCAGGTGGGTAGCTTCGGTGAACTTACCTCAGCTTGGCCTTCACACTAATAAAATGAAAGTTCTCAATGCACGAGTAGGCTTGATAATAAAAGAGACGAATCCACATAGCTAAGGAAATAATCCCAAGTCAGGTCAAACTGAGTTAGAATATGGAAAGGTCCCACGGTCGGCTTAGAATTGTTACACGATGGCTTTCAAAATGACACTCGGTCCTTTGTTCCGTGGCTTGGGAGAAGAAAAGTTGGTCTTTGCCACAAAGCTATGAATTAGCCGAAGTCATAAGAGTTGCCCGCATAAATGCTTGATAAAGCATGCACGATTCCAGCGTCTATGGCCTGACATAGCCTTTGCTCGCCTCACGGGTTAAGTTGTATCACACGGCTTGTGGCATAAGTCTAGGCACCCAAAGAACTTGGTTGTTCAAAGTCGAATACGTGTACGACATGTTCCCACGATGCAAGGCTTGATGCAGTTTTTGTTCGTCAAGTTGTTGCAAGATTAAGTTAGACAAAGTTATGTTAGGCTATCGGAGAAGTAGCAAGCACGGTCCCACGAGTTCTACGGCTGGGCATAACCACATAGTCCTAAGGCTCCAAAGCTCGTTATATGGAGTATGAGTTGGGCGGTAGTATCGCACAGAACATAAGTTGGCTTAAGGTACGATATCACGGATTTACTGTTTTAAGGCACGAGCTACAGTTGATTCAATTGAGTTTAAAAAAATGGCTATCAAATTAGGCATTCCTGAGTTGAGTAAAAATGATAGGGCAACATGGAAGAATACTCGCGACCATGGGTCGTCGAGGCGGTCTCAAATGCTAGAAGTCTTAAACTTGGTCTTGAAGAGATGGTAACACTAGAAGAATGACTGTGTAAAACGTTAGTTAGAGTCAAGTCTTGCATGGTCATTTGGACAACTTGTCGACAAGGGCGATTGTTTCCTCGGAACGACAACCTGGGGCCACATGATCGTTCCGGCCTAGGAGGAACAAGTATAGCTAATGCTGCAGGCAACCAGGTATTCGGTGGACGGTCATTGGGGCTCGCTGCTTGCTTTGGCCGGGCCATCCTATACCTAGCTATATCCGGGTATTGCTTGTGATGCCAGTGACCCTTCATATAGATGAGTCGGCATATAGCGGCAATCCGTGTACATGCCTTTAGATTGAGTCGATTATAGTGTTCACGGTATCAATAAGTCGAGTTGAGTGTGTGCACGATAAGAACACAATATTTGGGCCTAAGATTTGTCTACAACACAGACACGTGCTTCGACATGAGATGTGGCGTCGAGTATTAAGTTGTTGGCATAGAGTTGCATAAGTTAGATTTGAGTCATTTCGACATGAGATGTGGCATCGAGTATTAAGTTGTCGGCAATATGGTTAAGTCACACTGAGTTGCGAGGCACGGTCTCAGTATGGACACATAAATAGGTCTCATGATATGACCACGATGTTAGCACAATGGACTTGTAGCACGGACACATGGAAATTGGTTACTATCGCGCAGTTGCATCTCTGAGTATGGGCTGAAAGGCAAGTACGACTTGATAAGTTGATATTGTGACACGAGAAGGGTCTAGAAGCAAAGTATAACTAAGTTGATGGTACAAGGCACGGGGATGCTCTAGAGACACAAAATAGGCCGAAAGTATATGTCCTAAAACTGATCCTAAGATAAGAGTAGATAGACAATCATAAAGGGTTATATTGCATAAAGTACGTAAATGAATGTGTTGGTTTTGTATGGGTGGGAGAGGAGCTCACTCCACCAGTACAGTTGACTACTGACACCCATACAGTTTTTATGTGCAGGAACAGGTATAAGCTCGTTGGCGCGGAGCTCGCTTGGATGCGTCGAGGTATGGAGTTCCTTGGCATTTCGAGGCACGTGGCCGTATGGAGTCTAGACTTATACGGGAAGTAATGTATGGACATCGCCTATCTGAAGCATGCGCTGGATTATCAAATTGTATTGAGAAAAGAGAAAGAGCAGAGTGACTTGTATTGTAAGAAGAGTGAGCTTGAGTGATTGTAATCTTGGCCTCGTGCCCACCTATGTAATCTTTGTTTCAATATCAATAAAGAGCTATTTGCATGACTTGTGTTTGTTCTAACTTTCTGCTGGCTTATTCAATGTTTCTGCCTTGGGACTTCTGTGCGACGACCCCGTCACTCAGCCTATAATCGACCGTTATAGAACCCGCCTTGCGTGAGCACAATCTAGGCTCACGCGGCATCACGCCTTAGCGAGGACGATCGGTCCTACGGGACCGGGGTGTGACATGCACTGCACCATCAAACATATAAAGCTTGCTATTTCCTACGCTAAAGGTTTTACATGACACATTTCTCTAGAAGTGAATATAGGGGTAAAAGAGCTTGGTCCTTTTCATATAACTTTACATTAAGACGTAGAATATTGCTTACCACTTTATTGAAGCTGTTCAAATGGTGTAAAATTTGGATTCCTTCTTTTATGCGCAAACTGTAAAGTTACTTGTTGAGATACAACTGTAAGCACCCTAGAGGGGGTAAATAGGGTCAAGATAACTAATCAAGCACTAAACTATTGCTAATAGGCAATCTAAAATTAATAGTGCAAGAGAAGAAGCAACAATAATACCGATACTCGATGCATCCTGGTATCCTCCCGAGGGGCACTCAAAGTCCCGAAACTATCTCCAGCTTTAATACACTATTATGCAAATAGTACAACGTGAATTTTTATCCGAAGGCTCACCAACTTCTTACACGAGATCTTTTATCTGAAGGCCTCTCCGATTTCAAACCGAGAGCTTTTATCTGAAGACTCTCCAACTTTAACTGAGAGCTTTATCCGAAGACTCTCCAACTTCAACCTTTTCACAAGAAGGTTTTTGATCTTCTTATAATAAGATGAAGATCTGTCTTTTATAACTCAATAACTCTAACACAATTTTTGGATGACAAATAAAAACTTTGTAGAGTTGCTTGTGGATAGGCTTTGGTGGTTTAAAAAAATTTAGGCTCAAAGCATCAACCTTGAATGAAGGGGTTCAAGGCTATTTATAACCAAAGCATTGGAACGAATATTTAATGCAACTTTCAGCAGGTGAGCAGAAAATCTGTCAAATTTCTGCGGAAGTCTGCCGGATCATCCGCCTGCACAGTCTAATGGCTATAAATATAGCCGTTGGGATCAATCTCGACAAAATTCGACCGTTGCGATGCAAACGGTAACAGAACAAAAAATTTGTCAAAAATTTGTTGTTTTCTATCGAATAATCCGAATGATCACAGAAGGTATTCTGTGGGTCCATTCGGATCTTTCGTCGAATTTTCGTGAAGATCCACCGGATCTTCCGTCAGGATGTCCGAAGATTGTCCTGGGTTATTTTCTACCCTAGCTTTCAATTTTTCCATCCATTTCTTATGTTTACAATTATTCCTAAGACTGATTACAGACTCCAGATATACTTAGGCATATGCAGGCTTCTTTAAAGTCGTGAAATGATCATGACATGGCTTGGCTTCTTTCTTTGATAGATAATAACTTCTTCCTTGACGGCAGTTGTCCGTAGATACCCAGTTTGTGAAAACTGAATCCTTTCGGGGGCTTTGCCCCTGAACCTCCATGGGAGGCGCTGCTCTCTTGACCCTCGTCTGCTGACCGGACAGCGAAACCACCGATTGCATGGCTCCGGAGATGTCGTCGGGTGGTTTAGAGAAATCTTGTGGGATACCGTCGTCTTTGGCCCACCATGATTTTTTTATTGCATATGTCCATGTTGATCTTGCTTATTATTTTTCTACAAATACATAATAGAAGAACAAAACAATATATATAGTAGCAAGTATGACACTACCAAAATTTATCGTTTTAGCGACGGCCACATCCGTCGCTAAACCGACGGTAATTACTATTAGTGACCGATAACCGACATATTTTGGCCAAAAAAATCTGTCGGCAATCAGCTTGTCGCTAATAACGTTCCGTCGCTAAGTTGTCGTCACATGACGGAATAGCGACGGATTGTCGACGTCACAATACGAAGCATTAGCGACGCATTTCCGACGGACTTTCGTCCATTTCAACTATTAAGTACTGAAATGTGTAGGCAATAGCGACGTAAAATTCCGTCGGTAACCCGTCGTAACAGCGTATCAGATCGTATCATGACGTCGCTAATCCGTTGGTATTCGTCGGTACCTAACGACGGATTGGCGACGCTGTTCTGACGGACTATCCGTCGATCAGGTTCTGGAAATGCTTGGCATTTCCAGCACCATGGCGACGGAAGAGTAGTCGCTAATCCGTCGCGACCGCGTCGCCACAGCGACGGATTGCTGACTGATTGTCCGTCGCCATGATTCTGAAAATATCATGCATTTCCAGAACCATGTCGACGGATTGTCCGTCTCTAAGCGGTTGCCAGATAGAGCGACTGCTTAGCGGCTGATTATCAGTCGCCCTGGCGACGGATAGTCCGTCGCTATTCCGTCGAAGTTTATACCACCAGAACCATGTCGACAGATAATCCGTCGATCACCCGTCGCTACCTGGAAACAGTTTAAAAACTCTAGATAGCGACGGCTAATCCGTCGAAAACCCGTCGGCAACTGGGAATATCCGTCGCTAAACGGTCACTAGTCCGTCGCTAACTGAGTTTTTTGGAAAAAAAAAATTGTAGCACTTTCCTGTTCACAAATATATGCATAAACCAAACCAATATATAATGTACACCAATTATCCAACAATCACACAGACCAAATATATAATGCACACCAATTATCCAAGAATCACATAGACCAAATATGCACATACAAATTTAATGCACACCAATTATCCAAGAATCACAGACCAAACCAAATTAATAGAAAATAAATATCAATTATCCTAAAGAGTAACATAATATCCGGTGCTATAAGTCGATTATAGCACAATTAGTTCAAAGCTCTCACAAATAATCCAAATTTTCTTAATACAATATTTAAGAAGGAGGAGGTCGATTGTCCGTTCCCATATTCGACTGACGAATATACACCTCTATAAGGTACGGAGGCAAGGCATCGTAGACACTGCTCGGAAGTCGCCGAAGCTGCTCTACGGACATGAGATCCAGGAGTGCCGTCACAGCCGTAGGCGGTAGCACAGGGGCATCAGGATTGAAAGAAAGATGGCCCACGGAAGACGGACCGACACCTGCAGTCGACGGACCAGTAGAAGACGGACGAGCACCATCAGCAGACGTACCGACAGCAGCAGACGGACCGGCAGCAGCAGACGCAGGCGAAAAGTGCGTGGCAAATTGCTCCCGTAAGGACGACACCGCCTCATGCAGCTGCGTAAGCTGCGACCTAACATCATCGTCTGCCCGGGCCATGGGAGGAGGCGGTGTCGGTGGAAATCTCTGCGTCGCCATATGCAATGGCCCTAGGGAGCCGACTCCGTACAGGAACCCTTTCTTAAAGCCGCCGACGGTATCTACGAACAAGTCGTTCCGAGCGGCCAAAGAAGAGGGCGTCCGGAAGGGCGTCGTTTCACCGACATCCTCGGTGTCAGTTAACTGAGCCCGACTAAGGGCCTCACGATACGCAGCCTATCAAATGAATGTGTTTATATTATAAGATTTACCTAAGTTGTAATCTAAATCCTATGTTTCACTAAGTTAAGTGTGAATCCTAAGTTTACCTAAGTTATAGTCCGAATACTTTTAATTCTAACGTTAATCTCATAAACATAAGTACTTACATCAGTCTCCTTGGCCCTCTCGTCGACGAAGCTCCCGCCCTTCCATCTTTTGTGCGTATGCTGGAACACGTCGTGCATGGTGACCGATTCTGGTGCCCTTCCCTCCTTCACCGCCCGTTGGGCCTGCATACGAAATTTCCGTAGAAACTAATTAACTCCTTTAATTAATAATACCTAATTCGATAGTGAAATAAATTTACGGTTGCTCACCAGATCTGCAAGTGTCGCTGCGTGGGACCTTGATCCCCCCGTATGAAGGCCCGCGGCAGATCAGTTCACCTTCGCCTTCTCCGATTTCTCCTGTACGTAGGGGTATCCATCATGCCTAAGAGGTCCTCATAATACTCCTGCCAGATCCAATTCGGCCTCGTATGCCCCATTTTTAGGTCATGAATCATATCCCGTATCTTCTTCGAGCATGCACTTCTGTAGGTCCTGCGGATCCCCTCCTCGCGATGGGGGGGCCACCAGTACGTTGTCTAAAACAGAAAATCATTTATCACATAATTTAAAAAATGGTTGATTAAAGAATCACATAGACTTAACCAAAAAAATATAGATATATACCCTCAACTCGTCGAGCCAGACGTACTGCACGTTTGGGGGCATCGACGTAAAGTTGAGGTAGGGACCGTGGAAGTTAGCCCTGATAATTTCTCCAAGGGCCCTGCCAACATTAAACGGAAAAAACCTACAAAGAAGAAACGACTGGATTATTAACTTGAATAAATGAAAGAAATTTAATAAATTAACTTAAATTTACTTACGAGGTCCCCGCGGGCCACAGCTCTCGTCGAAACTCGCCTCTCGGCCTCTCTGGTGCCGTCGGAGGATCCGCGGGTCCGCGTATGTACTCCCCAGTAACCGGATGGAACCGAGTATAGGGGTACTCCGGGGCCCACTGTGCAGTAACAGGGGCATCCCCTGGTGGATCCGCTGCTGGTGGTTCCGATAGCGGATCGGATCCGCTAGCAGATCCGGACTGATGCCACGATGAAGTGGTCGATCGAGGGCGGGATGCATCTGTGCCCGGGGTACTCTCCGGGTCGGGCTCGCTCGATGGGGTCACATCCCGGGAACTTTAAATGCGACCACGACCACCAGCACCAGTACGACCACGACCACGACCCGCACCACCACCACCACCACCACCACCACGACCAGCACCACGACCACGGCCAGCCATCATGACCTGTAAATAGAACACATAAACATAGTTAACAATATGAAAGTGTAAATGGATATAAAAAAAACTAAACTAAAATATACATACCACCAGTAGGGAGACGAGTGCCGCCGCGACGAAAAAGACTAGGAGTGCCATCTGCAATAAGTAAATAATTGAATAAAAAAACATGAATTCACGTAATTGCTTTTATGAGGTCAAACTTAATTTACGTAATTGGAAGTGTTTTTACTATACAACAATATTTAACCTAATCATCGTCTTCGTTCTCATCCTCGGCCTCGTCTTCATCATCATCCTCCTCATCCTCATCCTCATCCTTATCTTCATCGTCGATTTCATCTGTATCCTCATCCCCATCAAATTTTTCTTCTTCTTCTTCTTCTTCTTCTTCTTCTTCTTCTTCTTCTTCTTCTGCCTCAAAATTTGGGACAAAAACGCCTCTTTCTCCCCTGGTTGACAGCTAAGTCTTGTGTATCAACCTCTTCCTCCCCTCTATTTTCCTCAACAATATCTTCAACATCCATTGTATCTGGGTGTTGTCCCAAGTATTGGGACTTTTCAATCTGGTCCTCTTGGTATGCTGGGTCTCCAACATTGAATATATTTCTAGATTTAATCTTGCATACTGCCCACCAGTCAAATCGATTTCTACGACGCCTTGGGTAGCTTGTATAATAGACTTGAACAGCCTGATTTGCTATCGCAAATGTATCGGACCCTCTATACCTCCTGCGATGATTTATATCGACGAATCCAAATTGTTTATCGATTCTCCAACCGATATTTGGTGTCGTATCGAACCACTCACATTGAACATCACAATATGCATATCATATGGGCCAGTATATTGTAAATCTGCAATATCCCGAAGTACTCCATAATAGTCAAAGTCCGGCTCGTCGTCATAGACGGTGCCTCTTATGCAAACACCGGACTCCTTGGTATTGATACCGTCATTGATAAATTCGACATTTATAGCATTCTGAGTTGACTTAAACCTGAAGCCATTAATGACATAGGCTGGCCAAGTCTTTATTTGCTTCTTCGGTCCCAGTGCCAGATAACGAACACTCTCATGAGTGAGTATTGTTTCAGGCAATAAAACCTGTAAACAAATATTATAATTTAAATGTTTCAAATTATATATTAATAATCTCAATTATAATCATAGTTACTTACGTATTTGCGAAACCATGACGAAAATGTACAATCAACCTCTCTTTGAAGTCCCTTATCGGTAATATCGGGTCTCCTCATTTTGATTTCATCTCTAAATACACTATTAGAGAAAATAAGAATATATAAGTGTAGTCACTTACTTCATCAAATTTGAGATTATAACGAGTGCAAGTGTACTGACTTACTTCTCCAAATCTCTCACTTCTTGTATGTCACAGTTTAACAAGACATATCGGTGAGCGGCATCATACTCGTCGTCTGTCAACCACCGTCTTTTACTAGCCCCAACAGGCTTGCCCCTTACATTGAATCTTCCTCCATCCTCAACGTCCTCGTCATTCCTTTGAGGTCTATTTCGATTTATTTTAACATGAGTATCAAAATAAATGGAGCAGAAGTTTGAAACCTCTTCGATAAGATATGCTTCGCATATCGAAGCCTCTATATGAGCTTTGTTGCCAACTTTCTTCTTTAGATGGTGTAGGTATCTAGAGAGACAAATTATCTTGAGAATTAAGAAAGAATTTTAAAATAAATGGAAATTCAGCTTAAATTATATCGATATTTATGTACCTTTCAAATGGGTACATCCATCGATAATGAACAGATGCACCGACACGGGCTTCGTATGCTAGATGAATCGGTAGATGTTCCATGCTGCCGAAGAAGCCAGGAGAAAATTTTCTCCAACTTGCAAATTGTTAAGATAATCTTCTCCTCAAGTTCAACCATGTGTTGCACAGTCAACTTAGTTGAACAAATATCCCTAAAAAATATTGATAGTTCGGCCAACGGAACCCATACAGCAGAAGGCAACAACTCTTTCAAAGCAATGGGCAGTAATCTTTCCAAAACACGTGGCAGTCATGACTCTTCATTCCCGTTAGCTTGCATTCATTGAGGTCAATGCATCTAGGCAAATTCGACACATAGCCGTCGGGAAATCTTAAAGTAGATACCCACTTGCAGATTATTAATCTATCTTCCTTGCTCAATGTGTATTGTGCTATCGGCTTACTTAATTGTCCAGCAGCTCCCCTTTATGTCAAGTTCAGATAAGGACGCTTGTATATCTCGGCAATGTCTTGTCTTGATTTTGGATTGTCCTTCGTCTTTCCTTTAATATCCAAGACGGTATTGAAGACATTATCGAACATATTCTTTTCGATATGCATAACATCAAGATTATGCCTTATAAGATTATCTTTCCAATAAGGCAAGTCCCAGAAGATACTCCGTTTGGTCCAGTTATGGGTTTGTCCGAACCCATCGACACGATTGTTCGATGGATCTTCCATTACAGTGGGAAAATCCTTTACATCTTCCCAAATATCATATCCCGACAATCTGGCAGGCGGGGAGAAAATTCTTGTTTCAGCTCTGAATGCGTCCTTGTTCTTTCTCCAAGGATGACTCGCGGGCAGAAATTGGCGATGACAATCAAAGAAAGAAGTTTTTTCCTATGTTTAAGGCGGAACGCCTTACTATTTTGTATGCATATCGGACAAGACAGGGTGCCGTGAGTACTCCATCCTGACAGTATACCGTATGCGAGAAAATCATTGATTGTCCACATCAGTGAAGCTCTCATCTGAAAGTTCTGTTTCCTGGAAATATCACACGTCGTGACGTCGATCTTCCACAGCTGTTTTAGCTCATCCACTAACGGCTGTAAATATATATCGATATTCTTCTTCGGATTTTTGGGAC
>JANAVB010021449.1:0-37369 GCA_029216955.1 Iris pallida
AAACAAGAAAAGAAAGAAAGAAGAAAGAAAAAAAAACAAGCAGAGCCTAAGGCTCGAACTCGGGCCACTGAGCGCACGGGGGAGGGTTTAAACTCGTGCGCTGACCAGTGGGCCAACTCGGGCTCGCTGTTAGGAATAGGTTTGGATTATTTATTTAGGTTTTAAGTTAAAATATGTTAACCCGATAAATCAAATCCTGTGTCCTTACATTTAGGGACACAGGAGTCGCATGTCCGTGCTAAGCACGACACGCCGGTCATAAAACGCGTGTCCAGACTTACCCCTAGGATGCTCGTGTCCAGGCGACGTTGCACGTGAAAACGAGACACGTATTGGTGCTGCAACTTACGTCCGACTTCAGGGGGTTTTGAACGCGCTGGACGGCGGAGGAGGCGACGTCGCGGTGGCGCTCGGGTGGCGATGCGTCCAGCTCGACGTGGCACGTCATTCGGTGGCGGTGGATGGGGTGATCGACGTCGGGGTTGGCGTTGGGGATCGCCGGAGTTAGGGTTAGGATTTTGTTTAATGGGGAAAGAAATGGGCGGTGGTCGTCGGAGATGGGTCGGGATGGTGTGGTTGGGTCGGAGAGAGTGAGGGGGCCTTTTAGGGGTCTAGGTCGGCTAATAGGTCGGTTGGGCGGCCAAAAATGGGGGAAGATCGGGGTCGGTCGTCGGGGAGCTGGCGATCGTCGGGGTAGGTAGGATTAGGATTTTAACGTTAGGGTCCCTAGAAATTTGATATTTACAACAGGTCCTTCCCCTAGGTAAATTAATAATAAATTTGCATATCATAATTAAAACAAATCATAATTTGCAAACTGCTGTAAACACAATTTAACAAATTGCATAATGACATTAAAACAATTTTAAATATTACAAAGTGATATTAAAACATTTTAAGAAATTGTAAATTAGTATTTTAGTATTTAAAACTCATTTAAAAATCATTTAAAAATTCTAAAAAAATTCCTAAAAATTATAAAATTATTTTAAGACTAATATGTCATTAGAAATTAATTAATTCTAATTTAATTAATTTTGAAAAACAGGGCTGAAGTCTTCCCTCCTTGAAAAATTTCGTCCTCGAAATTCACAAGGATTGAAGATCCTACAAATGCTAACATAGCCAACACATGCAACAAATAACTAAGGCTACGATCGAAACTAACCTCTATGGTATCAAGCGGGAACGGGTGGTTCCCTCGCAGCGGTTGGATCGAACAAGTAAGGGTATCTCTCCCTCATGTCCGACTCTCTCTTCCAAGTAGATTCACCCGGAGAGTGACGGCTCCAAGCTACTCGTACTAAGGGTATAACCTTGTTCCTCAGCCTTTCTCTCTCCTGTCTAATATCTCTACTGGTTGCTCAGTAACTGTAAGGCTCGGTCCGACCTCCAACTCTGAATGATCTAGCACATGACTGGGGTCCGGAACATATCTCCTCAGCTGGGATACGTGAAGAATCGTGAACTCCTGCTAGGTTGGGTGGAAGTGCAACCCTGTAAGCTACCTCTCCGATCCTGCCAAGTATCTTGAACGACCCGATGTATCTGGGGCTCAGCTTCCCTCATCATCCGAACCGGATCGTCCCTCTGGTAGGTGATATCTTCACTAGCACCATATCACCGTCTGCGAACTCCATCGGTCTGCGACTAGCATCGGCCCAGTGTTTCTGCCTGTCCTGAGCTACTCTGAGCCTGTCTCTGATCATCCCGACCTTCTCTGCTGCATCCGTGATCATCTCTGGCCCAAGCATAACTTTGTCCCCGATATCATCCCAAAAGAGCGGGTGTACGGCATCATCATCCATATAGTGCCTCGAAAGGAGACATACCGATACTGGCTTGGTAGCTGTTGTTGTATGAAAACTCAACCAAGTGCAGATGGCTCTCCCATGATCCTCCAAAGTCCAGTACGCAGGTCCTCAGCATATCCTCCAGTGTCTGTATCGTCCTCTCGGACTGCCCATCTGTCTGCGGGTGGTACGCCGTACTGAACTTGATCGACTGCCTAACTCCTCCTGCAAGCTCCTCCAATAGTGGGACGTGAATCTGCTGTCTCTATCTGACACGATGCTCACGGGTACTCCGTGCAAGCGAACTATCTGCTGTATGTATAGCTCTGCCAACTTCTCGGTAAAAAGCCCCACCTTGAAGGGTATGAAGTGTGCACACTTCGTCAGCCTGTCCACGATGACCCAAATGGCATCCTTTCCTCCTTAGAAACGAAGAAGCCCTGAGACGAAGTCCATCGTAATATGTTCCCACTTCTACTCGGGAATGGGTAACGGCTGCAACAGACCAGCTGGCCTCTGGCGCTCTGCCTTGACCTGCTGGCAAACTAGGCATCTCGAAATGAAACGTGATACATCCCTCTTCATCCCGTGCCACCAAAGATGTTACCGCAAGTCACGGTACATCTTGTTAGCACCAGGGTAAATAGAATATCTCGATCGGTGCGCCTCCTGCAAGACTGCCTCTACCAGCTCTCCCTTCGGCACGCACAATCGGCTGCCAAGCCTCAAGGATCCATCCTCTGCTACAGTGAAGTCATCCAGCAATCCAGCTAAAGCCTGGGCTCGAAGTCTGTGAAGGCTCTCATCTGTAGACTGTGTCTTCCTGATCTGCTCCATCAAACCTGACTGAATGTCAAGCGCCATCATCTGTATCACTAATCCTGGCCGAACTATCTCGATGTCGAGCTTCTCCAGATCTTCTCGCAAATGCCGATCTATCATCAGATACCATGCCATCGGATGCCTGCTCAGTGCATCCGCCACCATATTTGCCTTCCCGGGGTGATACAGTAAATCGATGTCGAAGTCCTTCATCAACTCCAACCATCGTCTTTGCCTCATGTTCAGCTCTTTCTGCGTGAACACATACTTCAAGCTCTTATGGTCAGTAAAGATTTTCACACGCTCTCCGTATAAGTAATGTTTCCATAAATTGAGTGCAAAGATCACCGCAGCTAACTCTAGGTCATGGGTAGGATAGTTCCGCTTATGAGTCTACAATTGCCTAGATGCATAAGCAATCACTTTCCAATACTGCTGTAGGACACATCCTAGCCCCTTTCCTGAAGTATCGCTGTATATGGTGAAACCTCCAGAACCTGAAGGTAAAGTCAGAACTGGAGCGGTCGTCAGCCTCCTCTTTGTTTTCCATAAATAAATTCCTTTATTTATTGTGTATCTGAGAAAATTACAACTGTAGGAATCCGATCTAGAAGACGATCGCTTTATCCCTTGGACTATGCAAAGAAGAAAAGCTCTCAAAATTTTGACAGTAGATAACTATATATCTGTACCATAAATGAGAAAAAGAACTCTATTTATAGAGTCAAAAATAATAACTGAAAAGATAACTGTCTTCACAGCCTGTGCTTAGTTGAAAATCACGCAGGATTTAACATACGCAAGATTGTGAACAGTTACTGGACGTGGCCTGTAACTGTTGGACACATGGCAATCATGCATGAGTCGTGTGTAAGTTACAGGACACGCAGGCGAGAGATCAGTGGCATGACTGCCACGTACTCTAATTTGATGAAATCTACACAGACTTGTTGAAGACGAAATCCACGCAGACTCGGGGTAGAAAGCTTCAAAATCCACGCAAACTTGGGGCAGGAAGCTTCAGAATCCACGCAGATTTGGTGAAGAAAACTTCAGAATCCACGCAGACTTGAGGGGAGAAAACTTCAGAATCTACGCAAACTTGAGATAGAAAGCTCAAAATACACGCAGACTTGAGATAGGACTGCCAACTGTCTTGATTCGACGTGCCTCGACTGACACAAAATCTCTGACAGTGATTGCTTTTGTCAGTCGCATTAAATAACAAGAAGCTCTTTTAGTATGCCAACTTGGTGAAGGCTGAGTCTTGCTGAAGAAGATTTCAAAAAGTCACGCAATAGGCGGCTATGATCTCTCGAGTTCTGTGCATACGTGGCATATAAGAAGACATTCTTCGACTGTCGTGCTGTCAGTCATAATGACTCTCTGTCAAATGATGAGCTGTCCACCTCAGCGTGATTTGTAAATATTGTCCTGATCAACTGAGCGTGACTTTTGACTCTGTCCTGATCAACTCAGCGTGACTGTTGGACTTGTTCTGATCAACTCAGCGTGACTGTCATTTTTGAGGCCTACAAAACCCCCTTCAAAGTTTTCGAAAAATGATAAATTATTTCGAAATACTTTGAAAATGAGATGATAAAATAAACTTAGTCACGCTGAGATGACTTTAAAGAGATATTTATCCCTAAATGATTGGACTGTTGGGATTCTGTGCAGTTAGGATCCCGTATCAAGCTCCTAAATCGAGGCAAATCATGATGGGCCGTTTGGAATTCTTCATGAGCCTATAAATAAGCCATAGATTACTTCTTTCCTTCTTTACTTGCATTTGAAAGAGAGAACCTTGTATTTGAAAGAGAGAACCCACAGAAGAGAACTTCATCTTCGCCGACGAACTCCTTCTTCTCCGACTTCTTCTTTTCTTTTCTCAGCCGAAATGGCTCCCAAGAAAGCTGATGCTCTGGCCAAGGGGAAAGCCCCTGCAACTTCTTCGTATGCCACTACTGACAGACTTCCTCGACAGGAAGTTCCGCAAGCTCCTATGCATCGTAAGTGATGGAAGAACATGAGCTGTTGAAGATGAGTTTGATGAAGATGAACTCCACATAGAATTTTTAGGATCTTAAGATAATAAACTTCAGAAATATATCTCCCCTTCTTAGGGCAAAGGATATTAATAAAGTATGCCCCCCTCTTTAGGGTCGGCCATACTTCACATCTTCGTGTTTACGAAGCTCTGTGTTCCACGCAAAAGGAGCATGACTCTCATGATTCTGCGTGACTTTTCACGTTGGCAGAAATGTCCCTGTTGAAATAGTCACGCAGCTTTCAGGATGACGCTGCGTGATTTTTCACATGTTGACAGAGGTATCAATGTTGAATTATTCACGCAGACTTCTGAGAATCATCTTCTGGATAGATTAGTCTTGATCTGTCAGCGTATTTTTTTTGTCATTTTCACTTAAATGTGATTCTGTCAATGATGCGTGACTTTCATCCTAATCTGTCTGGACTTTGCGTGAATAACTCACTCAGTATGTCATGGTAATATCCATATGGAGTCTGCGTGACTTTTGGAATTTCCTTCAAATACTATAATACATGCATAGACATAGATATATCTGACTTTGTCTTCTGTCATTTTCTGTAGTGAACATCCGAAGCGAAGAAGCAGATTATGAGGGGTGCTTGAGTACCTCATTTAGGCATGATTTATCTCATGTAACATTCCCTCAATTTGATCTTCCTGAAGCAAGACTATCCTTGTTGGCCAATCAAGACCACACAACCTTACTCTGCTTGATGAATGGACAACCTTTTAGAGTCTGGATCTGGTATCCCACAAGAAACCAGCATTCTTATTCGGAGATGCTATAGCACAAAAATCTCAGCCGAAGGGCATCAGGGAGAAGGTGTGCTTCTGTTTTGAGGGGGATGTGAAACAACCCATGTACTGGCCAAAGGTTTCCAGGGGCTTGTCAATCATGAGACTTATGCATGCCAGCTATCCGAGAAAGATGTCCTGGTATTTGACAGAATATCAGCAGGCGAAGGCAAGCCGTATTATTTACAGGAAGGAGGGATTCTTTAGTGCCCCGGAGGACCATGTATCAGTGTTTCGGGGTTTGAAGCCTGGATGCATACCACCAGAAGACTCAGCCATATTGATGCCGTTAAGAATGCCCATTTTCATAAATGAATTCATGTCTAACAAGAATGCATTCTATCCCACCGACTCGACGCCGAGGATGAACGGCCTAATGAATCAGGAGAATGTGAGATGGAAGACTTTGGTCCACTGGCTTTGGAAAATTTGAAACTGAGCTGAAGAAGATAAATCTCTATGATGCCGTCGTCAATTCATCCTACGGCTTCAAGCCCAACCCCTTCCTATTCCTGGCTTTGGTTGAAAGATACAACCACAGAACGGGGACCTTTATGACTCCGAAAGGAGAGATGGGCTTTGCCCTTCATGAGATGGAATACATCTCACACCTGCCTTAGGCTCGCTGCCGTATGAGGAATATGTTCCTACGACAGAGGAGCTGAATTTTCTGTCAGAGAAGAACCCAAGATGGTCCATCTATTTGAAGAGATGATGTGCCATTTTGGCACATGTAACTCTATATTACAAGGGTTCCAAAGATGAAGCTGGCAACCACATTCAGAAGTGGATGTCCTACCTTTTCATGAATCGTGAAAAGGATGAGAAGAAAATAAATGAGAAGAGGTGGTATCAGATTAGCAACTTCAAACCTCTCTCTGAGAGTGAAATCACTTATTTGCTGGAGAAATACGACTGCAAGGATTTCACCATTACTGAAGATTGGTACGAGTTCAAAGCTGGAACCACTTTCAGCTCTTATGTAAGATAAAGCGGAAAGATTCTGTCGAGGAACGGTCATTTGGCCGGATTCCTATCTCTGTGGTTGAGGAGATTCATCGTTCCTGGCTCCAGTTCCTTGGACAGGATACACAGAGGCGTTATCTTTGCAGCGGTGCGCCTTGTGTATGGTTACAAGCTAGACTTGTTATCGGCAATGACCTGTAGGCTGAATGCAGGTCTCCAGAATTTTGTCACTAACATGCTATCTGCTCAGAGGATGATGACTGAAGAATTCCCAAGGATAGAGATGCCCTTCACGTATCTTTATGGATGGCTTCTCCTTCATCATGATGGTCTGATACCTCCAGGGACAGGAGGAAGTAGCAGTCTTTTTCTGGAAAGGTACTCTGGAGAGACGTTCTGGAAGGTTCACACCCTCCCAGAATGCAGAAATGTCTTGAATCGGGCTTCACATTGGTCTATCCAATGTGTCCCTCCACCACAGGGCTATGAGAGCATGCCCTTAAATATGATGGACGGAGATATGGGGAACAGGCTAGACGATGTAGCCTTTCAGTGGTTGCAGAGGATACGGCCTTCCCATTTTGTGTATCGTCATGAAGAAATGGCGTATCTGGAGCCATATTTACCAAGCCGATTTGTCAGGCAATTCGGTTATGATCAACTCTACGTTGGAACGCCACCTCTTGCTTATCTGCTCGTGGAGGGCTTGTCGACGGAGCTCGAGCTTGGAGATATTTTGCGGCTAGGGATACAAAAGTTGTATTCTCTATGCCAAGTCCTTTATCTAGCTCAGGGCCAAAGATACTTTATACATATGCTCGCTTTTATGTATCGTCGAGCACTTTTAGGCCAAGTTTCAATCTGAAGACCTTTGTTGCGGAGGATGAATCGAAGAGGTCAAAGAAGAGGATTGTTATTCAATATTTCCCTCCGGAACCCGAAGATGAGACAACGGAGGTTGAACCTCTGTATGAATTGTTTCATGAGGGAAATTTTCCTGATGAAGTTCTCCCCCCTATATTCGTATCTCTTTCTAAGAGAAAGAGAAGCGATGAATCTGAGACCATCTCCAAGAGGAGTACTAGGTCTCCAGCATCTAAGAAAAAGAAGAAAGGAGTCTCAGTGACTGCTACGTCATCTTTAGGCGGTATCTCAGTTGATGAGGACGATGCCGCTGATAAAGACGAAGAGACGATGAAGACGACGCTCCTTTGATAAGGAGGTCGAGAGGCAAATATGTCAAGAAGTCTGTCAGCAAAATCAAGGGCAACAAACTCCTAGAAACAATCATGAGTGGAGGAGTTTTGCCAGAAATCAACGAAGCAGCTTCTACTGAGAAGACCGAGTCTGATGATGAACAGACTGAAGTAGAGTCTGCTCAAGCTCAGGAAATAACTGCTCCGACCATAAGTGGAGTAGCTATTGAACCCTCGGAGACGAGGATGATCCCATTTGAGCATGGGACTGAGGGCGTCATTCAGGCACAGGATGACCAGATTGACTACTCTGAAGAAGAACCAGCTCCAGAAAAAGTGACAAAACAATCAGAAGTTCCTGAAACTCAAGTTGAAGAAAATATTTCTTCAGCCAGAGGCGATGAAGACGTGCCAGCGTCTAAGCTATCAGCTGCTGATGATTTATTGAAGAATGTTTGTCAAGACATCATTCTTCGAACCGATATTCCAGAGAGGACCGAACCGGCAGCCAATACTGAGCTTGCTATTGTCACTGTTCCTGAGACTCATGAAGATGTGAATATCATTGACTCTGAATCAGAAGTTCACCCTGAAGATGAAGAAGAAGAAGAAGCTGAAGGAGGAGAAGACTGGCATGCTGGCACCTCTGCTCCTTACGATGAGGATAAAGTTAAAGGGAACAGAATGGAACTTAGTCCCGAACCTGCTCAATCACCGAACAACGCTCTAGCACCCAGTAATTTCGGAGCTGGAAGCAGCTATATAAAGCAGGTATCGGATACAATCATGGACCGGCTGCGAGAAGAAGCAAAACTCCCTCCCCATACTGAATATGAACCTCAGCCAGGTAGAACTTTATTTCAAATTCTGTTTCTACTATTTCTCTTCTTTAAATACTGATTATATTTTTCTTTAACTGTAGGAACTGCTGCAGCAATGAGCTCGACTCATGCTCCGCTTATCCAAGCTGATGCTGATGAAGGGAGTTCACACTTAACTTCTCCGGTCGCACATACTTCTGTTTCGAGGATAGAGAATATTCAAGCTTCTTCTTCCATGATGACAGCGACTCCTGGATTCGAGACTGGGCTAGCAAGAACCTTGGGAATGTATCCGGAGATCATTTACTCATATTTAGATACATATTCCAGGCGTTTCTTGAAGGATAAGCTATGCCCTTTTCTGATCTTCGAACTATAGGTTAAGTTCCCGCTAATGGCGCTGCGACATGCTGGTTGCGAACCTCAGTGCATCTTCTTTGAACATCTCCTGAATGAGTTGGAAATAACTATCCGAAAATACTGGAAGACTTAGAAGGAAGACCTTCAATCTTTAACTATTTCTGAGATTAATCAACTAGAGCATGAAGCACAGTCCCAACAAGCAGCTCTTGAAGCATTTCTTGCCTCTTCTACTGAGAAATTAGTAGAAAAGGGCGAAGAAATATTAGCTACTCGTCAAAGAGTAGAGCTTCTGGAGAAGGATAAAGCGTCTAAGACTGAAGAGCTGAAGAAATTGAAAGAGAATTAGCTCGACTTCAAGAGCGCATTGCTGTCATGGAAACAGAACAATCTGAGGTTACTGCTGCTTATATCTCTGAAGCTGAACGCTGTGAAATTCTTCAGAAGGAACGAGAACAGATGCAGGCGGAACAGATTGAAGAAGTTAACCGTCGCCAGTCTGCTATCATTATTTTTGATGAACAGAATGTTACAATTGAAGAAGCAGAACGAGTTAGAAAAACTCATGAAGAGAAACTGACTGCTGTTCTAGATCGTATTAGGGAGCTGATAACTCCAAATAAGTGAATCTCTTTTATTTTCACTTTCACTTGTGTCATGTTTTGATTCTGGAATGAAAGTAAATGAAAATCTTGATCTGATTTTTGGTCTTGCTATTTGATAATGATAGATTCATAGAAAATATGTTCAGAGGTAAATAATACATGACATATTTCAGTAGAATAGAATATACAAACAAACTTTGTAATTCTATCAGATGATATTAAACCAGAAATGATCTTAGTTTACTACTGACTGGAAAAAATAGAATTCAGACATAAAAATATCTTTGAACTCAATTTTTCATGATCTTTAGATTCGTAAATCAAAAGACTGGATATCATTTTCAAAAAAATATGATACTGAGATAGAAAATTCAGAGGTAATATGGACATGATTTTCTAAATATCAATTTTGCTAAGAAGATGATACAATATAGAATATCTATTCCGCTGGGGATAACAGATATCGAAATGATCGAATGAAAATAAACGGATGAATCATCAGGAACAGATGAACCGTCAGATGAACGGATAAACCGTCAGGCATTAATAACTTTCTTCAGATCGGTCAATGGAAACCATGTTGGAAGACAGAATGTTGCAATAGAAATCACCGATACTCGTATCGAAATCCCAAGAAGTGGTATTGGAAGAATCAGATCTCTTATCTTCGTCAGATTCAGGATCTTCATGAACAATATTGATAAAAGGAGTAGGAGCAGTATAGCCCAATCCGCATTTCGTCCTTCCCATATTTCAGAGGAGGGATTCGGACAGGCATTTTTCTTCCTTTTCCACTGTTGAGGCCAGTTCTGAAGTCATAGCCCATATTTTTAATGATGTCTTTAGATTGCTGACTATAACGACGTAGTTGTAATCTTCCAGTATCATCATTCTTGTCCTCGTCTTCTAAATCAGAAGGACTTTGGGGCCCTTTATAGAAGAATATTGGAATGTCTCATGGCTTTCTGCTGGGAACTAGAAAGTATGAAGATTGTACAGGTTCTAGGGATACATCTGTATGAATAGTCTGTACAACCCCTATGGTTATTGTGTTCAAGTCATCTAACAAATGTAAATAACTATGAACATAATTGCACACATCAACGTACTGCAAAGATGGAGACTTTTCATTAAATGTAAAAGCAGGCAGTATTTACATTGGAGAAGGCTGAGCCTTAGAGATTTTAGCCAAAGTCAATGACTAAAGGAGGAGAAGTAGAACGAGAAGAAGCGTTGTTTCGATTAAGATCGATAATAAATAGGCTCAGAAGAGGTGAGCTCCCTTGAAGCTTGAGATGGAAGAATAATCCGCCCTCCAACTGGAATTAGCAGAGTATCCTGTTTCACAGTGTGAAGATACAGGAATTGCAGTACGCCCACTGACAGGAATGATCAGTGTATCTTGAGCAGACGATTGAGGTAACGGAGAGATCCGTCCAGTCACCGGAATGATGAAAGAACCTTCTCCAGAGAGTTTGGGAGATTGTTGCTGAGTAGTTCGACTTTAACAGGAATTATTAAAGTCTCACTTTGTGAATCCTCTTTCTCCATAGCTTGTATGACCCTTGTATAATCTTCTTTGTACATTCGGGAATCATTAAAATAGGCTTCAACCCCATGGAAGGGATTTATGTCAGCAACTTCTTTTTGTACTCTTCCATTGCTATCAATGTATTTAAAACACTGATGAAGAGTAGAAAGGCACCACATTATTTTCATGAAGAAAGGGCCTCCCAAGAAGAAGATTATAGGATCCCACGATCTCGATCACATAGAAAGTGACTTTGGATCTGAAATCACCTATTTGAAGCTTCAGATGAATCTTTCCTAAAGGCTCGCTTCGGCTTTGATTGAATCCCAGGATAGTAAGTAACCGTCTTGGAGAGTTTGTTAAGAGGGATTTTTAGTTCATCCAATAGCTCTTTGGATTATGCTTATAGCAGACCCTGGATCAATGAGGATACGATCTATCTTCATCGTATCGATATAACCCGGTGTAGTAGAGAGGCCGATCATGTCGATTATCCTCTAGAAGCATGTCTTCTTGTGTAAAGGTGATATTTGGGATAATCTCCAGTACACTGTTGCAATGTAAGCAAGTAGCAGGTTCTGCATCTGGCTTCTTAATTGTGCAAGACAAGAGTCAGCCTGTAGAAGTGCTTCACTTAACGTCTCCCGAGTCGCTTTAGAAAGACGTAGAAGTTCAAAGAGGGACATTCTAGCTGGAGTATTAGCAAGTTGAGCTAAAATGTCGAAGTTATAAGGCTTCTGAAGTCCAAGAGGAGAGGACTTCTTGATTGGCTTATCAAACCGAGCCTGTTGTTTACCTTTCTCAGAGCTGTAGGCTTGGAAGAATAGGTTCGACTGGTGTAGTTGAAGGAACAGGTGCAATGGATGATTCTTCTTCAGGAGGAACATTAGGAGCATCTTTATCAGCTGGAGGGATATCAGGAGTATCCTCAGGATTCTTGGAATAATCCTTTAGATAAGGTTTCCCCGTTCGAGTAGTACTAACAAGTGCTTCTTCTTTCTCTTTTGGCTCTGTGTTAGAGATAGATCCAAAAGAAGTCATATGACATGACTTAATCTTTCCAGCCTTCTTGGACTTTCGAGAAGTAGTCTTTTGAGGAGAAGGCGATTCAAAATCTGCCACTAGATCAGGATGGATCCACATAATTTCTCCTATTTCCAAAGTGATTAGGCACTAATCCTTCAGACTGTAGAGGAGGAAGATTCACTATTTCAAGAGTTGCCTTGGGAATAGGAACGATCCCACTTTCAAGGAGTTGAGGAGGGAAATCTCCGAATTGCATAGAGACGACATTGGAGGTGACAGTCTTCTCTTTCGGAGTAAGAGAGATAGCTCCAGATTTAATCATTTTTCGGATCTTTCTTTAAGTACATAACATGTACGAATTGTGTGACCCAACATTCGGTGGTATGGATAGTATTTGGGATGATCTGTCTTACCAGCTTCATCAGGTTTCTTAATTTCAGGTAATTATATCTTATTACCTTTCAGCAGACATTCAAAGATACCAAGGACATCGTCGTCGTCAAAAGAATATTCTTCTTTAGGGCGAGGTGTTCTTGGTTGTTGGGTTATAGAGGTAGGAGAAGTTTGAACAGTTGATGCATCTTTGCTCTGAAGATTAACTTCCAGAGTTTCTTTTCCTTTGCGAGCATTATTTTTATTGTTAGTACCTTGACCTGTTTCTTTAGGAGTCATCTGCACTCCTAAACCTTTGAAGGTTTCAGCACTAATTTCTGCGGCCTTGGTACTAACTATGAAAGAAGGCCAGTCTTGGAATTGGGTGGATCCTGTCCACATGCTGATGATTGGCAACAAGTTTGATTTGCATGTGTCGATGGTGACAGCATCAGGAGTTCCAAGAGGCATCTTCAGAGCTTCTCTTCGAAACCGTTCAATGTAATCTTCTGTAGTTTATTATTTTTCTGCTTGATTCTAATAAGAGCAGACATAGTCACGTCATTGAGCCCTTCATAGAATCATTCAAGAAATATCTATTTAAAACCGACAAATGAGGTAATGCTCCCATCTGGGAGACTTCTATACCATTCATAAGCTGTTCCCTTGAGACATCCAATAAACACCCGAGTAAGGAGGGCGTCGCTTTGGTTGTAGCTGATCAGTCATTACTTCAAAGTGATTAATAAACTGACTTGGAAGAAGTGGTTCCATCATAGAATGAGATAGTAGGAGGCTTGTATTTAGGAGGATACGATACTTGCTTCCATTCTATCGGATAAGGTTGCTTGATGCCTAATCTTTGTAAACCATCCTTCTGTTTGAATGCCTCGAATTGAGTTTTAAGATTCCTCAATTCTTCATTAACAACTCCGGAAGATTGTGGAGTTGTAGCTTGTAGAGAATAGTTGGGAGGAGGAACAGCATTATAAGCTACTACCCCCAACTCCAGAGAGACTAGGGTTTGGTTGAGCTGGTCCAGGAGTATTGGATTGTACTGCTGGAGGAACTTGTACTGGACTTATGGCAGTGTCAATTGGTATGGCATCTGGTACAGTCTGTCGATTTTGCATCTGAGTTGCCATGAGTTCATACATCGACTTCATAGTATCAGCCATAGACTTCATTTGTTGTTCCAAAGAAGTAATCCTTTGTTCTTGAGGAGTCAATGAAGAAGAAGGTTCATCAGTATTCCCATCAACCATATAAGTCGTGACTGTACGAGGGATCATTGATGAACTGGTGGATGTTGTTTGTTCTGAATCATTGCTTTGTGCATCAAAGTCAATTATAGGAGAACTACCCCAGTAGGAAGAGGTGGAAAGTTAGATTCTCCAAGAAATTCAGAATCATCTTCAGAGATTAAAGTTCTCTGACTAGAAGCTAAGGCTCTTGCTTTGGTATTTCTATATACTCCATCTGGACTATCAGCTCTACCCCCAGTATCCTGAGAGGTCATGTTGACAGAAGCAAACAAAGGCTCATCTTCATCAGGCATAGGTTCACACTGAATCCGATTGAAGACAGATTGTCGTTTTGTTTGACATCTGCATTGCATTGTGACTCTCGGCTGGAAGTCACATTCATGATCAACATGGTCATAAGCCATTGATTGACATCTGCATTGAATTATGACTCTTGGATCGAAGTCACATTCAGCATGATCCTTTGACACAGAATTACTCCTTCTCTTCTGTTGAAGATATTCTCGTAAATCTGTTTGTGAAGATTGAAGAGTATATTTCCTGTTCTTGGGTCTTGATGGCTCTTGATTATATAGAGAATGATTAATATGAGCCACATAGTTTCTTGCATACTCTGCATCTGGATCTCTTATCTTTGTTTCCAACTGGTATGGTTTCTTAATACCTAGAAGTGTTAAGTTTTGTTCTTAGATCAGTTGGAGGTAACACATTGGTTTTGGAAACATGGAGTTTTTCCTTCGATTGATCTGGATATTTGCAGAGAAGGAAGAGTTGAACCATCCCTTTGATTAGGAGTTGGTAACAGACCCTCTTTTATGGACAGATTCTGTGCCCAATTTGAAGAAGTCATAGAAGAAGACACTAAGGAATGTTTTCTTCTTAGACTCATTCAAGTTTTGAGACATAGAATGTCCAGAAGGAAGAGTAGTCAAAAGACCATCTCCTTTTCTTTGACTAACAAAATTGTCAGTCAAAGCTGTTCCTGAAGTAAAAAACTACAGGAACAGAAGAAACAACTAAAGAGTTATTCCTTTTCGAAGGGACTTTGTAGTGGAAGACCACCCCCAGTTCTAGTAGAACTTGGCAAAGAAGAAGAGATAGCTAAAGAGCTATTCTTCTTAGATAAAATACACGCTAAAACAGAATTAGTTAAAGAACCAATACTGTTAGCGTGACTTTGACTTTGGAAATACACGCTGGAACAGACTTGGCTAAGGAGCCAGCACTGTTAGCGTGATTGTAGATTTTAGAATTACACACTGGAACAGACTTGGCTAAGGAACCAGTGCTGTCAGCGTGATTTTTGATTTTGGAGACACACACTGGAACAGATTTGGCTAGGAGCCAGTACTGTCAGCGTGACTTTTGATTTTGGAGACACACACTGGAACAGATTTGGCTAAGGAGCCAGTACTGTCAGCGTGATTTTTGAATAAGAGATTGCAACGCTGGAACAGATTTGGCTAAGGAGCCAGTACTGTCAGCGTGACTTTTGAATTGAATTTGCACGCTGGAACAGATTTGGCTAAGGAGCCAGTACTGTCAGCGTAACTTTTGATTGCTGTCATCTTCGAGCGCACAAGAGTGTGCGTGCTTGCAGTAGAATCCTTGCCAGTGTTAGGAGTAGACACTGTGGCAGAGACTTCACCATTGGCTGCCAACTGATTCTTAGGGACATAGACAGAGTATCCCTTCGGCTTGGCAGTGATGATGGAGGCTGAAGTGGGCTTGCCACTCTTAGCCCGCTGCATTTCTTCATAGGCGAGTTGATCGAATTGGATCGTCATCACCTTCTTCGTTGAGCCGATTGACAAAGTGTCGCATTGAGTTGTTGCCATCTCAGAAGAGGAGATGGTTTTCTCCAGCAGAGTCGCCAATTTGTTTTCCATAAATAAATTCCTTTATTTATTGTGTATCTGGGAAAATTACAACTGTAGGAATCCGATCTAGAAGACGATCGCTTTATCCCTTGGACTATGCGAAGAAGAAATGCTCTCAAAATTTTGACAGTAGATAACTATGTATCTGTACCATGAATGAGAAATAGAACTCTATTTATAGAGTCAAAAATAATAACTGAAAAGATAACTGTCTTCACAGCCTGTTTAGTTGAAAATCACGCAGGATTTAACATACGCAAGGTTGTGAGCAGTTACTGGACGTGGCCTGTAACTGTTGACACATGGCAATCATGCATGAGTCGTGTGCAAGTTACAGGACACGCAGGCGAGAGATCAGTGGCATGACTGCCACGTACTCCAATTTGATGAAATCTACGCAGACTTGTTGAAGACGAAATCCACGCAGACTCGGGGTAGAAAGCTTCAAAATCCATGCAAACTTGGGGCAGGAAGCTTCAGAATCCATACAGATTTGGTGAAGAAAACTTCAGAATCCACGCAGACTTGAGGGGAGAAAGCTTCAGAATCCACGCAAACTTGAGATAGAAAGCTCAAAATACACGCAGACTTGAGATAGGACTGCCAGCTGTCTTGATTCGACGTGCCTCGACTGACACAAAATCTCTGACAGTGATTGCTTTTGTCAGTCGCATTAAATGACAAGAAGCTCTTTTGGTACGCCAACTTGGTGAAGGCTGAGTCTTGCTGAAGAAGATTTCAAAAAGTCACGCAATAGGCGGCTATGATCTCTCGAGTTCTGTGCATACGTGGCATATAAGAAGACATTCTTCGACTGTCGTGCTGTCAGTCATAATGACTCTCTGTCAAATGATGAGCTATCACCTCAGCGTGATTTGTAAATATTGTCCTGATCAACTGAACGTGACTTTTGACTTTGTCCTGATCAACTCAGCGTGACTGTTGGACTTGTTCTGATCAACTCAGCGTGACTGTCATTTTTGAGGCCTACACTCTTCAGCTCCTCAAACGCTGCCTGGCAGTCCTCTGACCAGATGTACTCTGCGTCCTTCCGCGTCAGCTTTGTCATGGGTTCAGCTATCCTAGCAAAGTCCTGGACGAACTTTCTATAATAGCCTGCTAAACCCAGAAAGCTCCTGATCTCTGAAACTGACGTCGGAGCCTTCCATGTCTCAACTGCAGCAATCTTCCTGGGATCCATCGAGATTCCCTCTCCAGTAACTACATGGCCGAGAAACTCCACTCGGTCTAAAAAGAACTCGCACTTCGACAATTTGGCAACAATCTCTCCTGCCTCAGAATCCCTAAAACTGTCCGCAAGTACTCTGTATGCTCCTCCGGCGTCTTCGAGTATATCAGAATGTCGTCGATGAACACTACGACAAACTTATCTAGATACTGGTGAAATGTCTTATTCATCAAATTCATAAAGACAGCTGGCGTATTGTGAGACCAATGGCATCACCAGAAACTCGTACTGTCCGTACTTCGTGTTGAACGCCGTCTTCTGAATGTCTGCTGCCCTGACCTTCACCTGGTGGTACCCGGATCTCAAGTCTATCCTGAAAATACTTTCCCCCACTCAACTGGTCGAACAAATCATCTATCCTGGACAGAGGATATTTGTTCTTAATGGTGATGGCATTCAAGGCCCGGTAGTCAATACACAACCGAACTGTACCATCCTTTTTAGGCACAAAGAGCACTGGCGCTTTCCATGGAGAAGTACTAGATCGAATGAAACCCTTTTTCAACAGGTCATCAATCTGCTCTTTCATTTCTACGACCTCCTTGGGGTTCACTCTATAGCAAGCCCGGGATACTGGTAATGAACCCGGTACTAAATCTATAGTGAACTCCACATCTCTGTCAGACGGAAGTCATGGAAGATCCTCTGGGAATACATCCATAAACTCCCTAATGATAGGGTATGGCGGTGCTACGTCCCCAACTGTCGCACAACAGTTCGGCTCTAGGCTGATCTCCGGCCCTGTCCTCCTGACACTGAATGGTGCTGTGCCTGGGGGACTGAACAGAATACTACCCTCATGACAGTCTATAGCTATATGGGCATAGCTAAGCCAGTCCATCCCCAATATGATATCATAACCGGGGAGTGACATCACAAAGAATCGTCCCCTGAACTCTCTCCCGGCTATAAAAATAGAGCATCTATAGATAGCTCTAATAGGCACTGGTCCTCCTCCCGTCATTACTCTACTAATCTCTTCGGTAGGTTTAGCTACTAAATGGTGTTTATGCATAAACTCTAATGACAGGAAGCTATGAGATGCACCAGAATCAAACAAGTATAGAGCTAGAAAAGTATACAAATAAACATGACCTGTGATGACGTCAGCCAAAAATCTGGCTCCGAAACCTGCTCCGGCTCCGGCTCAAGGGCTAGACTATAAGCCTTCCCCTGGGGTCCCTTCTGCTGCTGCAGATGTTGCCCAAACCTCTGCTGCTGAGTCGGGAGCGGCCCTCTAGTCTTCGCTACTTGGCAGTCTCGAAGTTGATGGGTGGCAGACCCACAAGCTAAACACTGCCCCAACCTCTTCCTACAAACAAAAGAGTCGTGGCCTACCCTTCTATAGAATGTACACAAGGTTCCCTTCTGCTGCTGCCGGGTCTCGGGGCTCTAACTGGCGGGGTCTGATGATGTGGTGTGGGAGGACGATATGTCTGCTGGTGTGGCATCGGCACTTTCTGCTGGAAAGCCTTGACGCTTGGAGGGTCCCTCAATGTGTACAGAAGCCTGGCCTCTTGCAAGATAGAAGACGCTCCTCAATGCTCCTGGGCCAACTCTAGGCTCTGGTAGTAGTCAGTCGTACCGTTCGCCACTATAAGAATGCCAATGTCTGGAACTAGACCATGGCAAAACCTACGCGTCATCTCCTCTGGGTCTGCTAGCCAAACTAGGAGCGAACGGCTCAGACGACTAAACTCTGTCGCATACTCATCAACAGAACGGTTCCCCTGCTGGATGTTCTGGAATCGTAGCCCTATGGCTACTCTAGCGGTGGTCGAGAAGAATTTCTTCTTAAACTGGGTCTTGAACTGATCCCAAGTGGCCCTCCCTCTCGTAAATAACGGCTCATTCCGGAACCAAACTCCTGCCAAGTCTATCAGCAGAAATCCCGCTGCCCTCGACCTGGAGGTCATCCGGCATCCTAACTCCAAGAGCTTCCTCTCTACCGAGTCTAGCCAGTCATCTGCTACTACTATGCCCTCAGTCCCTGAGAACTCCTTGGGGTTCAGACCCATGAGTCCTTGATACGTCCCCGCTCTCTGTCGTGGCTCTATAGGTGGTGGGACCACGGTACGTTCCTCAGAACGCTCCATGCTCTGGCGGAGTAGGGATAGTCTGCTCCTGATGGGTTGTTAGGAACCCCTGGATCAGAGTGAGCAGTTGGTTTCCCGTCGAGTGTGACGGAAAGCCTGGGTAGGTATAGTGATAGGGGGTGGTGGAAGTATCGGGTCCTGCTGGGACTGCGATGTGGAAGGTGGTGGAGGCATCTGGGTTTGTAGATTTGTGGAGTAGGAAGAGTATGGTAGGTGGGGGTGTATCAGTCAACTGGTCAGCTGACTAGGATGGGGAGTGTGCCATTCTCAGGTGTGACATACTGGGATGAACGAGTAAGCACCATCTAATTAAAATAAAAAGGACTTATAAGGTTTGTTAAAGTAAAGCAATCATAGACAAGAAAATCTAATTATAATAGCAAGCATGTGATGTATTTCCTATGTTGTAATCCTAGTATTCCTCTAGGTGTTCTAACGTCATTCCTAATGTTGTCTAATTACCTTAAGTTCCTAATTGCAGCATGCTTGGTACAATAACGTAACCAAACAATTTAGTCAGAGACCTGCATGGGCCACCACTAAAAATATGTCACGACTCGCTATCCCAAATTGTTAGGGCCGGGCCGAGTCATGTCCAGCCTACGCTTGAGATAAAGCGCAGTAAGCTGTTCTAGAGATAACAAGATAAGACTAAATGTGCTAACAGTTCTATAAGTAAATAAAGTCATAAATGCTCCAAACACAAAAGTCGTCTCATATAGTAATAAGTCCAAGTCTGAAATGTAAACTGGATACATGTCCAGTTATAAAATACGTAGTCTAATACATGACTACACTAAATATCCTAAGCAACTATGCAAACTAGACGAGTTTTCCCCGCAGGTACATCCTCGTAAGGCAAAGCTTGGTCCTCGGTAGTATCTCCATAATATGGGTCACAGAGCAACTCCTCCTCAGTAAGGATACCTACAACGTTATCCTGTCAGGACGGGAAGCAAGTACTGATTCTAGCAAACTAAATATACAAAGCATGAACAGGAATGTAATAAACTGGAATCATGGCATATCATGGTTTAATTGGTTCTTTTAGAAATGACAACATACAGTTTAAAAGTTTAAAACCGTAGTATATACGTGAATCGGTCAATAGGTGAATAGGATGTACAGCGGTACATATCAAGTTTTCTGGCATGCACATACGTGCACGAACGGCATCGGTGTATATCCATACACAAATGCGGGATCAGAACATACGGCAAGGTCACATATAACATGTCACCGAGCGCGGTAAATACATACGGAGAAGGGGGGTCATGTTCACGTACACTACTAGCAGTTTCCCTTAACACGTTATTTTAAGCATATGAGAGATATGAGATACTATCCTAAACATGGTAGAGACTGAAAGTAATACAACATGTAAAGTTTTAACTTGCTACCCCAATGATCAGCATTTAACATGGTTGGTAAATCACAGTTTATTTGTTATAGCAGTATGTAAAGTTCGTAGAAAGTACTTGCCTCTAGCAAAACAAGCTGCGATAAAAATGCTATAGATGCCTGGTAACTCGTCACTGTAGAAATAACACATAAACTTAGTTTTTACACTAAGTTAAACACTAAGACACTAAGTGGCGCTACAACGACTTGTGACTGGGCACCTAGCCAAATGGTGATTTTAGCATAGGAGACCAATATGGGGTGACACACTACTATAACTAACTTTCTAGGGTCTTTACACTAGTATGGGGTGAGGTTTAATACGACTAAAACACAAAACACACAAAAAAGTTACAAGTCGTAATTATTCAATAAATAAATCAACTGTACATTATGTTCCAACAATTTTTGAGATAGACAAAAGGCTCAATTTTGCATCAAATAAAGTACCAAAATGATTCTTGTTAATTATAGAAATTTATTATAATTTTTCTGGAATTTATTAACCAGTACATGTATTTTATAAAAATCAGTTTTCATAAGTACACAGAAAGTGAGTTCTGGTTTTATATGCCAAAACAGTGGCAAAACTATAAATTAAATACTGTAAAAATTATGATAAATTAGATAAATTAACATAGTATCTAAATACTATTTTTTAGAATTTTAACAGCAATAAAAGTATTTTTAGAAATTAAAAAACAGCATGGTACACAATCTGAAATTAAATAATTAATTATCAGCGTATTTTGTCCATGTACATAATTTGAACCAGAGTTCAAATACAGGACCCAAGGCCATAAATCAAGTCCAATATGACTTGTACAGGTCTTGAATGTGTGAAAATACATTTGAGGCCAAAAACCCATGCTGGGCTTGGACACCAAATGGTTGCAGTAATTAAAATACACAAAAATACAAAGAGGTAAAAAAATACATAATAAATATTAATATTTTAACAAGGTAAAATTATACATAGTAGTCATATAAATATGACAAGTATATTTACATATATTAAAGTATAATATATGTACAATATTACGTAAAGTATAGAGACTAAATAGTTATGTATACATATATACATATATAACATATATATGTATAAAAAAAAATATAACATATATATATATATATATATATATATATATATATATATAATTAAAACAAAGAAAAGAAAAGAAAAGAAAGAAAGAAAAAATAAAACAAAGCAGAGCCTAAGGCTCGAACTCGGGCCACTGAGCACGCGGGGGGGGGGGAGGGGTTTAAACTTGCGCGCTGACCAGTGGGCCAACTCGGGCTCGCTGTTAGGATTAGGTTTAGATTATATTATTTAGGTTTTAAGTTAAAATATGTATAACCCGATAAATGAAACCCTGTGTCCTGACATTTAGGGACACATGAGTCGCGTGTCCGTGCTAAGCATGACACGCACGGGTCATAAAACGCGTGTCCAGACTTACCCCTAGGATGCTCGTGTCCAGGCGAATGTTGCACGTGAAAACGAGACACGCACGACACGTATTGGTGCTGCAACTTACGTGTCCGACTTCAGGGGGGTTTCGAACGCGCTGGACGACGGAGGAGGCGACGTCGCGGTGGCGCTCAGGTGACGACGCGTCCAGCTCGGCGTGGCGCGTCGTTCGGTGGCGGTGGATGGAGGTGATCGACGTCGGGGAGTTGGCGTTGGGGATCGCCGGAGTTAGGGTTAGGGTTTTGTTTAATGGGGAAGAAATGGGCGGTGGTCATCGGAGATGGGTCGGGGTGGTGGTGTTGGGTCGGGTGAGTGAGGGGGTCATTTATTGGGGTCTAGGTCGGCTAATAGGTCGGTTGGGCGGCCAGAAATGGGGGGAAAGATCGGGGTCGGTCGTCGGGGAGCTGGCGGTCGTCGGGGGTGGGTAGGATTAGGATTTTACGTTAGGGTCCCTAGAAATTTGATATTTATAAGCAGGTCCTTCCCCTAGGTAAATGTAATAATAAATTTGCATATCATAATTAAAACAAATCGTAATTTGCAAACTGCTGTAAACACAATTTAACAAATTGCATAAACATTAAAACAATTCTAAATATTACAAAGTGATATTAAAATATTTTAATAAATTGCAAATTAGTATTTTAGTATTTAAAAGTCATTTAAAAATCATTTAAAAATTCTAGAAAAATTTCTAAAAATCATAATAAATTATTTTAAGACTAAATATGTCATTAGAAATTAATTAATTCTAATTTAATTAATTTTGAAAAACAGGAATTGACATGTATATTGAGAGATGAGAGAGCTGAGTGACTTGTAATGTGAGCTTGAGAGACTTGTAATATTGGCCTTGCGCCCATTGTAATCTTTGTATCAATATCAATAAAGAGCTTTCTGTTGAATAACTTGTGTTTGTTCTAAATTTTCGCTGCATGTTCAATGTCTATGCATGGGACTTCTGTGCGACGACCCCGTCGCAGCTGCTGAAATCAGCCGTTATGGAACTCGCCTTACACGAGCGCAATCTAGGCTCGTGCGGCATCACGCCTTAGCGAAGACGATCGCTCCTACGGGAGCGGGGCGTGACAATAAGGTTAGGGTAAGGTTTAGGGTTAGATTTAAATTTAGGGTTAGAATTATATCTAGACTGTCTAATTGAATAAATAAACATGAAATTAACTAAGAAAATAAAAATAACTAATTTAATTAAACAAATAAATATAAATTTATTGTTTGTTGCTGCTCATGTCTATGCTATTATCTACTCCTACTATTCGCTCATCTTCTTTCAACTCTTCTCTCCTCTTTCTGTTTTGAATCTCCCATCCCCTTATCCTCCCTTATATATAGGTAGCCTGGGGACGCCGACCATTGGTCCCAACGATCGATAATTTTTTTGCTAGTTGAACTAACATAATTTGTGCAAATTTTGCCAGCCTATTTGGCAGAATTTTGGCACCAAAATTTTGTCACTTATTTTGGTGGACTCTTTTTCGCTTTAAATTTTTCCTATAACTATATCTCTACAACCAATTTAATTAAAATATATTATTTATAATAATTTTATATTAATAAATGGATAAGGTTCATGTTCGAGGCGGTGATATGTTTAATCCAACATGAAACGTTTAGTGATACCTTTAGTAATGTTCCGGCTCATGAATCTTTTAAATGTTTAATGTACTAACTAATTGTAGCACTGTAAGGTACATGCCCCAATTGATGAATGTGTTGCATATATATTCGTCCATCTATTTATAATAATTTTTTATTTGTGTATATATAAACGATGCTAATTATAGATCTATGAGGTATAGCCGTGTAGAGAGATCATCCATATCAATGCTGTAGTTGGAGATAGGGGGGCGATGACTTATACTAGGTGATTTTAATACTATTTTGTATGCTCATAAGAAATAAGAAGGGGGGGAGTGTGCCTGATGTGGGGTTAGAGGATTTCCAAAGATGCTTGCTTGGGTCAGGGCTAGCGTGTATGGAAATAATGGGTCGCATTTGGATGTGGAATAATTGAGTTATTAGAAGAAAGGAATTTTTGTTTGTCATCTACATTGTGCTTTGTGCAACGGAAACTGGATGGAGCTGCTCCCTAGTACTCGAGCGGCATGTCTAGCGGTTGTTACCAATGACCATTCTCCCATTGTGATCAGACGTGGAGGTAGAAGCTGGGAAGGCTAGACCGTTCCATTACTGCAATGCTTGGTACGATGATGGGGGATATGAAGGGGCAGTAGCTTAGGGTTGCAGACTATTCAAGTGGGACAATATAAACTGGTACCGAAGCTTAAAGCTGCAAAGTGAAAATCAAGTCTTAGAATGTAGACATACCTAAGTTTGCTTTGAAAGAGCTAGAAAGCAGTTGAGAAACATGCATGAGATTATACATCATGCATGAGATTATACAAGGAGAACCGAATAATATAAGAGTAGCGGAGGAAGAAGTTGCTATGCAGGAGAAAGTTCGGCTGGAGAGGTTTCGCGAAGAAATAGAACTCATCCAGATAACTAAATGTGCATGGCCTAAGGATGGAGATAGGTGCACTAAGTTTTTTCATGCCACTATCAAAGCTAGGCAACATAGAAATGCCATTCATGGAGTGATTGGGAAAAATGACATATCAGCTACTAGGAACAAGGAGTATGGATCTTTATAATAAAATACGAGACCAAGTTTCTATATTTCGTATGTAAAGAATTGTTATTAAGTTGGCAACAACTCCATTTGACAACCAATTATGATGGAAATTGAGAATATCGTGTCTAGGGTTAATCCTAATAAGTCGTCGGGACCGGTTAGATTTGGGATGTCTTTCTACAAGAAGCTTTGGAGTGTGTTGAATGGTGAAATCTTCGAGATGGTAACAAACTTACTTAGACATGGTCTACTGTTGAAGGAAATGAACCATTTGTTTATTTCTCTCATTACAAATTAAAGTTGAGGGAGCCAATGATTTAGGCGACTTTAACTCGTGCTTCAATTATTTATACAAGTTGATCACACATCTTATGTGTAATAGAATGCAAAATATCATGAAGGAGCTTATCTCTGCTAGCCATATGACATGTGAAGGGCATGTCTATTGCAAAGAATAGCTTGCTAGCACATAAGTTAGTACGAGATTTCAACATGAATGAAGGAGTAAAAGCTAGCCTGAAACTGTCTTTGCAAATGCTTATGATATGGTTAATATTGACTTCCTATGCCATTTCATGATGTGTATGGGTTTGAGACTTTGGGTAAGAAGATCAAATAATGTATCTTCTCCCTGTCATTTTTACTGTTGATTAACGATCACCCTTATGGTCAGTTTTTGAGTAATCGGAGGTTAAGGTAAGGTGACCCTCTGTCTTCATGCTTGTTTTCCATCATTCATTATGGAGTTCTTCTCATGCCTTATGAAGACAATCACACATAGCTGACCGATCATGCCTCTCTCCAAGAAAGTGAATCCTATAGTTTCTCATCTAATTTATGCTAATGATTTACTTATTTTTATTGAACCCACATAGCACAACCTTATGAACCTGAATAATCTTCTGAGGGACTTTGGGAGGTGGTTAGGCTTGCAACTCAATAAAAATAAGAGTAAGATTTTCTTTAATCAAACTTCTGCTCACACACCTGTGGCTGTGGCAACTTGATATGGAGAAGGGACAATTTCTGGTGCGATATCTCGGTCTTCCTCTCTCTCTATCAACTATATAAATGTATCAAACTACCTTGGATTGATTGCGTTTACTCATGCAAAGTTGGAAGGATGGCAAGCACAATAGGTTCTTTTGGCGGAAGAATTGAGCTGGTTAGGCTGTGATTTCGACAATTATTCTATATTGGTTGCAAGCAGTCTTGTAGCCTACTACTATTATAAAAAAATAGAGCGAACGTGTGCAGACTTTGTTTGGAGGGGAGGAATTCATGCTAACTTGGGAAAGACTGTGTTATACTAGGGAAGAAGGAGGCGTGGGACCGTGATCCATTCGGGTACTAAGGAGGCAGAGAGTTGTAAGTTTCTTTGGCGCTTCTTGGAAGGAAACTCATTATAGACAGATTGGATGAAGGGAAGATACCTACAAAAAGATAACTTCTGGACTTAGAAGTTGGATACTAATTATTTAGTTACATTGAAAACAATCCTGAGTAAATGGAGTAGTTTAAGCAAAAAATGACCCAGTTATAGCTAATGGTGAGCAGACAAGCTTATGGCTGACCCATGGATTAATCATAGAAGTCTTGTTGAACGAGAGGGGTGGCCAATTATGGGAACCACAAACGACGTTAGTTGCATTATCTTGAATGTGGGATAGAGTATTATTGATAGTCCTATTTGGCAACTACTTGTGACTAATATTGAGCCTTTGGAGATTGATGTAGGGGAGGAAGAAGGTTATTGGATCTGAAAAGGTATGCAGAGAAGAAATTTTACTCTCTGAACTGTGTTTGCTCAAGTCCGTCTGCCCTTCCGATGATGGACTAGAAGAATTTGTTTGGGTGAAGGGAGCGACTATCATAATGAAACTGTACATGTATAAGTTGATCAAAAATAGACTCTTGACTAAAGATAGACTATTCCAATTTGGAGTTCAAATTGATGATATGACATACGTATATTGTGGCGGAGAAGTAGAAAATCATGACCATATATTCTTTAGGTATCAAGTGACGAGGATCATTTGTCAACAAATTGGGAGGAAACTATGGCATAGTCACAATTTTACAGAGAGATTATGAAGACTCTTGAGGACATCAAGAGAGTGAGAAGTAACGGTGCTATAAATTTTATGAGGACCTAAATTGCTCTTCTTGTCATGGTATGATGTATTTGGAGGGAACAAAATAAACATATTTTTTAGGGGCTAATAAGGAGTCAAATTGGACTTGTACATAATAAAGAGAATGATATAACCATTTTAATGTGATGGAATAGTGGGGGAGCATAATACAATTATCATGTTATGTTCGGACAAAAATATATTTTGCTCTTTTCAGTTGGCAATAACGGATCAAATGGGCTCGGTCCAAGCCGGATTATATGGGATAATGGGTCTAATGGAATCAAATCATTTTCTAGTTCGAGAAATCTTCGGAGAGTTCGGTTTTCGATTCCAACTTCAGTTCGAAGCCTTGTTAGCAACCACTCAAATAAAACAAGCCTTGTTAGCAACCACTCGAATAAAACTCGTATTATATGCGAATTTTGTTGTATCTTTAAGAAACATATAATATTTGTATATTTTTGAAAGATTTAAATTATTACATAAAATTTAAACGTGGTCTAAATTATTAAAATTTGGGAAAAAAATTATATGAGAACAACCAAAAGTGATCGGGACTAGTCTATTTTTTCAATTTTTCTGGTAGCGACTGTACTGCCCAGTTTCTAACAAGGACTGTCAGGATCTAACAAGGACTGTCACAATGGGATAGCCTCGATCCTTTTGGCTGTGTCCATATAATTAGAGGCCCAGCTAAACACACCCCACCACTTACTTTACACACTCCAAAAAAAATTTTAAAAAAAAAAAGAAAAGAAAACTTCCTATTTCTACCCTCCCATGCTCCCCCCTCCCCTCCTCCCCCCCCCCCCCCCCCCCCCCCCCCCCGCTCCGCCGACCCCGACTCCCTTCTCCCCTCCTCCCGATCCTCCTCCTTCTCCTCCTCCTCCCCCAACCCTCCTCCTCCTTCTCCTCCCCTGCCTCCTCCTCCCTCCCGATTCTCCTCCTCCCCCCCTCCTCCTCCCTCGACCCCCTCCTCCTTCTCCTCCCTGCCTCCTCCTCCTCCTCCCGATTCTCCTCCTCCGCCTCCCGTCCCCTCCTCCTCCGGCTCCAACCGAGCCTCCTCCTCCTTCCTCCCCCGTCTTCCGCCCCTCCTCCTCCTCCTCTTCCTCCTCCTCCTCTAGCCCCTCCTTCCTCCTCCTCCTCCTCCTCCCGCCCCCTTAGGAGGTGGAGTCGGAGGAGAGGAGGAGGAGGCTCGAGGAGGAGGAGGAGGAGGAGGAGGGGGTGGGAGGCGGGGAGGAGGAGGAGGCGGGAGCAGGAGGATCGGGAGGAGGAGGAGGAGGAGGAGGCAGGGGAGGAGGAGAGGAGGATGCGGAGGAGTCGGGGTCGGCGGAGCGGCGGCGGCGGCGGAGGGGGGGGGGGGGGGTGGGGGAGGAGGGGGGGGGGGGGGGGGGGGGTAGAATAGGAAGTTTTATTTTTTATTTTTTATTTTTAAAAATTTTGGGGTGTGTAAAGTAAGTGGTGGGGTATGTTTAGTCAGGCCCTATAATTAGTCCTTGTTTAATTAACTAAATTTGACAAGGGTTCGGAGACCCCCTCTCCTTAAAAAGAGAGCTCCTCTACTTCCTCTTCGTCTTCCTCTCTCCAAAACCCTAGCCATGGCCATAATATCAGAGTTCCAAGAAGACAACCATCATCAGAAACCTTCTCCGCTACCTCCACCGACACCGCAGTTGTGCCGGCGGCGGAGAGGAGGAGATCCTGCTCTCAGTGCTGGAGAAGAAGGGGCCGATCCCCTTCTTCGAGTCGGCGGTCGATCTCTCCGCCGGAGATCGGACCTCTTCAAGGACTCCTCCTCCTTCAGGAAGCTCACGGCGGTGCTCTCGGCGCCAAGGAGAAAGAAGAGGAAGAGGAGAAGCTGAAGAAGAAGAAGAGGAGAGAGGAGGAGGAGGCGAAGGAGAAGAAGAAGGTGGCGGTGGAATCGTCGGCTTCAGGTGGCGAGAAGGAGAAAGCGGCAGAGGCCGCGGAGGATAATGGAGACGGCGATGGGGAAGGGAAAGCCATGAGTGAGTTTTTTTTTTTTTCTCTCTCTCTATAAAAGATTTTTTCCTAATTAATTACTAAATTTGTTGTTCTTAGCACTAATATTTCATACACCGCTGGTGGAGTCCAAAAACTAAAGTGGCTTTGGATGAGTCACATGAACAATAAAATATGAGTCGGTAGAGCTGGTAGATCTAGGGTAGGGATAAAGAACTTGGGATTGTGGTTGTAATGGACATGCGTGCTACTATTATGTTACAATGGACGTGTGCGTTGACGAAGTTGGATGGATATTGCTAAATTGAGAATTCTAAGAGGATAGGATATGTTTATGGGAAGGTGGAGGTGGCAACAATTGAGGATAGGTCGAGAAAATATCATCTCAAATAACAAAAAGTATGAATATAGATCCTCATTACAAATCTAGAGTTCCGTGGTAGCAGTACGTAGTTTAACACTTAAAGTGGTAGCAGTACGTGGTAGCAGTACGGATATTGCCTAATCTTGGGTAAGATTTCCCAATAGCGACGCCTTTCATTCTCATATACTCACCAAGTAGGGACTCTCGGCTAATATTAGGCATGGTTCCCAAATAGAAACAGTTCTCTCTTTCTCATATACCCACCAAGATGAGACCTTGTTGCAGCTTGATGGGATCTTGACCAAGAGTTAAAAGCGTAGTTCTTAGTTCCTTGTTAGTTTTTCCTTTATTCTCATCTCAAACAAGTGTATATACATATGGAAGGCCTACCATACATTGTTTGTTCGATGTTCTATAAGATGTTCTCTGTTTGTTTGATACTGATATCTTATATTGCTATGTATGTTGGAGACTCGAATTATTTTTTATTTCATAGACAAACTTGTCATCGTAGTTTTTTACTTGTATGTCCTAACCAAGATTAAGGACATACTTGTTGTAATGGCATTGGTTCATAATATGGAAGGATCATCATTATTGTTGATATTCATGATACCAAGTTGTGATACTATGCTAAGGCAATAGGCATTGGAAATGGAGGAAGATGAGGGATGTTGGCTAACCCTAAAGTGGTGGAGAGAAAATATTTGGGAATTATCAACACGCTCTCTGCACGTGAGGTTCTTTTTTTTAATAACTCGAGTACAAACATTGGAAAGTCAGAATTAGTCACTATTAAGATAGACTGAACCTTTGGCTGGTCTAGTGGACCTACTTATCCTATATTAGACCCAAAATACTTGCTCTTCTACAATTTTGAAGTGTTAGGTTTGGCTTTTTTTTTTTTTTATATTAGATTGTCATTCGTTTCCACTCTTCGTCTAGACTCTTCCATATCATAGGATTACTTGGAGGGTGCTTTTTGGTTGCATGAGTACACATCTATAAGTTAGGTTTACCTTCTGCCAACTAGTTGCTACGGTTTTATTGTTGACCCTCTCATACTCATAGCTACCTTGGCTAGGAATGAGGCACCAACATGTAGAGACATCTGGTTGACGACCAGTCATAGTTGTCAAACATTTTATGGAGCTTTCTTATGTTCCAACTGACCCCATTCTGATGGGAGGATACGAGGTATGGCTTTTTTGGTTAAGCGAACTTCCAATGTATTGCTTCTTTATTGCATGTGGCTAAACTGATTTACTAATTAGCTAGGTCTCCTGACGGTGGCCTTGTTATAGTGTAATAAGCCACTACCCAACCCCCACCCCACCACCACCAGCACACACACCACCCCAACCGTGTAGGTGCCTTATTTAAAAATTGAAATACAAACCCATCTCAACTCATAGTGTCTTTGACGTTTGATTGGCTGCTGATGTAACGTTTTGATCTATGTCTCTATTCCAGGATTGATCAAATCTTAGGTAGGAAGAAGCTTGAATTATTAAAAGGTGTTTGGGCTCGCAGTAATGATCAGAATACAGATATTATGAATTATTGTCAATTTTGGCTCTAGGAGCTTGCTGTCATCCAAATAGGTGCAAGTGGTTAAGGGCCAAGGCTTTTTTTTTTTTTTTTGAAATCACACGCACACACACACAATTGGGAGGCTCGAACCTTGCCGGCCCCTCCGGATGTCCGCTCTAATACCACTAGGCTAGAGAGCTCGGACTAAGGGCCAAGGCTTTGATCTAACCTATTTTGGCTCTAGGAGCTTGGCTCTTGTTTCTAAAGTCAAATCTCATTTATGAAACAAGAGACAAAGGCATATAAAAATTTATTGCTTGTGCAGAGTGAATTTGGTTGGGGGTGTTCATGGAACAAGAAAACAACAACAACAATGCCTTTATCCCAAAATTTTGGTGCCGGCTATGTTAATGGCACACAAGCTGAATCTCAGTGAAGTTTGTTTGCATTGTCCATTTTTTCAGTTGGCTAGTTTTCTTAATGTAAGATCTAAATAGTTAGCAGTGCCATATTTGAATTAGGTACACTCAATAAGAATAGTGGACCGTCCAAATGTATTTTGAATTTGTTATACATAATGGTGCTGTTGTGACCTTTCGACTTGGGCTACTCGCCTCGGAGCTTTTTTGAATATCAAAACATGGCTTTCTACATAAATTATATGGGGCACCTGGGAAAAACACACTCAATCAGGTGCCATGTTTGTGTGAGATGTCTCAAGACTTGACAGGGACACTCCAAAATACACCTTTACAGGTCAAAATCCATTCTGTTTGTGGTGTTATGGCAAGTTAGGTTTGTGTCTGCACATAATAGATGGTAACAATTTACAGGCTGACCCAGTTAGTTTCCACAACTTGAATATGCAAGTTATTGCAATGGTGTTATAATAGCTTAGCATTTTACTCACCGAGTGCTGTCCTTGGTGTCCACACGTTATTTGTTGTCATGTTTAAAGCTCGTCTGGTCAAATTTTGCAAACAAGGGCCATGTCCTGTTAAATCTTGAATGCATGTGACTAAAATACTTCACCTTCTCTCTATTTTGTAGGGCCAAATTCTGGAAATGGCCAGGATCTGGAGAAGTATTCTTGGACCCAAACGCTTCAAGAGGTTACTCTTAGCATTCCGGTCCCACAAGGAACCAAATCAAGGTTTGTTGCATATGAGGTGAAGAAAAATCATCTGAAAGTTGGACTTAAGGGACAGCCCCCCATTATTGATGTAAGTAGCTTGCAAATTCTCCTCTGCTGGTTTTCCAAATGTCTCGTATACTAGTAACCCACTCGTTCTTATTGGTTCACCTATGTGAATTCTTCAGGGGGAACTTTACCAATCTGTTCGAGTAGACGATTGCTTTTGGAGCATAGGTATGTATATGTATGTAGTGACTGATTCTGAATGATTTTTTTTTTCTTTTCTTTCCTGTCAATTTTAAAGTGAGGCGTTTCTGTAAAGTATTTACACTCCATATCCAAATCTTCAGAGGATGGGAAGTTCATCTCTGTACTTTTGACAAAGCATAATCAAATGGAATGGTGGAAATGTTTGATAAAGGGTGATCCTGAAATTGATACTCAGAAAGTTGAACCTGAAAACAGTAAGCTCTCTGATCTGGATCCTGAGACTCGGCAAACGGTGGAAAAGATGATGGTAACACTCTAAACATAGCAATTACCTTTCTAAATTTGCAGCCATTCTTTTCCTTTGCTATTTAATTTGTTTATCCAAGTAAATCTCTCATGCACTAACTTTTATCATCTTGCTTCCAGTTTGATCAGCGGCAGAAATCCATGGGTCTTCCAACCAGCGACGAAATGCAGAAGCAGACTGCTTAAGAAGTTCATGGCCGAGGTGAGCAATTGCCTATTTCTTGTTTCGGTTGGTTTGTAGATCTTTTCTTGCGTTATTGACTGTTTGATTTGTTTCGTGCAGCATCCTGAAATGGACTTCTCGAGGGCGAAACTAGCATAATCTCTTCTCCTTATGTTGAATGCTGGTGCTTTTGTAGCAAAGTTGTACAAGTGTAAACTTAAAACTTTCAAGTTAGAATTAGTTATTTGGTTTTGTGACTCCACCTTTTGGCATTAGGTCCTTAAAAGTTTCTTTTCGATCTTCTACTGTTTGTGATGTAGTTTTGATGTCTTCCTTTTCCTTTCGGTTCTCTTAACTAGAGTTCTTATGTGGTAAGTATACATGAGTTGTAACCTGTACATTCTTGCAGCATTTGCAGCTTATGTTCTGTCGTCATGCTTATTCTTGATTCTTGCAATAAGTTGTTCACATTTGTACTCTTATGTTGCCAACATTTTGAAGCTGTCAGACATGTCATTTTGGAATTAAGCCGTTTCTGTGGAGTGTGGATGATAACAGGCGGTCTGTATTGAAGTTTTTGGGTAATTTGAAAATATTGTCAACGATAGTAGTTTTTTTTCCAGCACGTGCGGGCTTACTTAAATCGTGTCCCGCACACGATTTTTAGCCGGTCGTCATATCATTTCGGACTTTTCGTGCGGATCTTGTCCGCACTGGCTTTGTCATCATCGTCCCACGCACATCCCGCGCACTCTGTGCGCTCCAGAGCTCCACGAGACGGCCATGATGTCTTTCGACGCCTGTAACTCAACGTCTCGCTTCGCTCACGACGCCGAAGGCACCCCCGACGTCTTCACGACGCAGGTGACAATTGCTGAACAAGGATGGGAATCCCTGCCAGATACTGGCTTAAGGGGCTCTGACCTGATCAATCTGCTTAGAGGATGCCAACAGCAGAAGAGGTTCGTCTCCTGTGGACACAAATACATCAGATCTCTGCAAACATCGCATGGCAACCCCATGATTGTTGGTGTTTCTAATTCTCTTCCTGATAATCGATTTGTACAGCGCCAAACTCTTTATCATAGGTTCCTACAATGTGAAGCAGTGAATCATTCCAACGATGAAAATTCACCCCACAATGATTGTTGGTTGTTCTAATTCCCTTTCTGATAGCCGATAGAAGTTTAGTACATGTGGACGACTAAACTTCACCCCACAATGTGGAGCAGCGAGTGAATCATCCAACGAAGCAGCAGCAAGACTTCGTCTGCCCTTTCTCCATCTGCTCCATCCAGCTGATATGATCCACCACTGGAATGCACCTGAAAATGCACTAAACTAGGAGGAATGCTTGCTACATGTCCGCCAAGAACGACGCGGAGGACCAGAACTCCCAGAGCAACCACATTGTATCCATCATCCATGTCGGTCCCCTAGGACTCGCGGAGTAGAGATCATTCAACAATATTTCCCCCATCTAGTTCCCAGAGACCACTGTGGAGAATCCTATTAGTTGAAAAAATAAAAGGTTTTGTAATTGGACCATCTGGTCTAACCGTTTGATTTTCGCTTCTCTAGAGAAGAATAGCCATGGCAATTTGTCCATCTCTAGCAATCCTTACTAAGAGAATTTGTGTTCCTATTCGTCTTTTAGGACTCGTTTGGTTACCAGAATTTGAGCTTGGGAAAGGAAAATGATTCATTTCCTATGTTTGGGAGCCAAAGGAAAGTTGTTGGAAAGAAAAAATGATTCCCAAGAGGTAGGAAAATAGGGAGAAAGTGGTTCCTCCCATTTATCTAAGGAATCACTTTCCCTCCAACTTTTTCCATTTATTACAAAAAATTTTGACCAAAATATCCATGTTCAAAATATTATTTACCATTTTTATCCATAATATCTTTTAGACAAAAATATTTCTAAGTAATAATTATTTTTATTAGCACAAGAGTATTTTTGAAAAATTGACTTGATTTTGTTTTCTTTCCTTACAAACACCAAACACTCTAATAAAAGTAAAGGCATATTCCGGCTATAATCCCGATCTTTCCAAACACCGGAAAGAAAAGTTTATAGGAATTATAATTTCCTAAAGGAAAGGAAATACCAAGGAATCAGTTTCCTTTCCTTTCCATTCCGCGAACCAAACGAGGCCTTAGAGTAGCTCCAGATTTCCATTCCGCGGAACAACCACCTTACATTGTGTATGGTTTTCGTGGATGATCTCCTGAAGCAAACATGTCAATTGTTTATTAACATGAAACTCTTTTTCCCCATTTTTTGTTTCATAGGTAGGAGATTTTTTGCTTCTTCTACCCTGCAATGCCAAACGCACATCTGGAAAGATATGCATGTCATTCATTAGTCGGATGAGTAGACAGAAAATGCGTACTAAAGGAAAAAAAAAGTTTAAATGTTTACTCTCTATATGAAGGTTAAATGTTTAGTCTCTATATGGCACATAAAATCAGAAGAAACGTCAGCTTTCTGATGATGCCACTACTTGGTTTCAGGTTCCTCGCTAAAAACTAATATTACACAACTGATATTGAAATAATGTTACTATCATTCGATCAAAGAAGCTTCTTCCTCTCAAAGTAGGTCTTCAAATGCCATAGCTGCAACCCTGCCACTGATAAACACACAACAAGCGAGAGAAAACTGAACCAAGCCATTTTAGAATTGGTTGCTCTATTCATGTCTTGCATTTCGACTTCCCTGTAGAAAAAAAAAAGAAAAGAAAAAAGACGTTAAAGCACAAAAGGCAAGCAAATAATCATGTGCCGTGCACGCCCAACTACACAACAGTAAGCAGCGGATCTACAAATGAGTTTATTGATGTTGGTGAGGAGTCTGATCCTATCTAAATCATCCCCATTCACCATTCGGATGCTATCAAATGCACGCATAAAATGTTAAACGATGAAAAAACATGTATAATGCCTGAAAATAATACTTCTGGTGCATTGAAGATTTTGTTTCCTATTCATTCAAGCATTCCAAAACGAAGGGATACTAACTAGTTACCTAAGCTAAAATAGTCAAAACATGACTTCCAGCCATAGGATGAACCTATTATGAGCACCCAAAAGACAGATTCGCACACAAAAATCCAGAGTGTGTATAGCCATTTCCAATTTGCATCTGTCATATGAGATCTCCATTCTCAAAAGATGTCCACCAATAACTTCTCACAAGATACTAGGGGAAAAAGTATATGTACGCATTTCTTAAAAACCATAGTACTTTAGCTAGAACAAAGATAGGATGGCATAAACTTGGTTCCTGTCTTAAAACACAGTTATCTCACACACTGCAAATTTCCTATATTAAAACTTGGTTCCTGTCTTAAAACACAGTTTTCAATATATGTAAATTTACATTTCCTATCGAACGTAAAGAAGGAAAGCTTGCATCTGGATACCTTTCACGAAGGTAAAACATCTCCTCATGGATTGAAGTGACAGTATCTTCTAACTTCTTCAACTCCAGCTCCATTTCCTATAGAAGACCAACAACGTGCAAATGCAATGGTCAAAATTTCAACTCCAGAGTAAAACAAGAACCATCCAAAGGTCATCATTTCCCACCATAGAGAAGAATATTCTACTATCCACGTGTGAAACCACACACACACCACATACAGAAAACCATGTCTTTATTCCCCATTTACTATCTTAATAAGAAACCACATTTAAGAACTCGAGAAGTAGGCCAGTTTCAGGAACTGAAAATTCTAGCATCCCGACCAATTAGTTTATCTTGATTTCAAGAGAGCATCGAATAACTTTAAACAACAATCCTAAAGACTTGAAAGTAAACGTAAAACAGGGAACAAGAGTTCTCAGCAACATATACTACTGCAAGAAACAAAATAATAAAGAAGTTCTCACAAAAGTTGGGATTCTTGTGATTTTAACGACTAGGGCACATTCCTGGTTTCCTGATACAAATGCCTTAGCACAGGAAACCTAATCAGTAAATGAATATAAAACATTATTTGGAGTGTAGCATATTAAACGACTCCGCTACGTTGCCTGCGGTTTTGTGACTGCGGGTCAACGTGGCGGGCTTCCATTGCCCCCGGTCCGGTCATAGCGGGGGGGGGGGGGGGGGGGGGGGGGGGGGGGGGGGGGGGGGGCAATGGTTGGCCGCCACGTCGGCCGGCGGTCATAAACTGCGGGCAAAATATCATTTTCGTATATTAAATGAAGGTCGAATGAACGATGGCAAACTTCTACCAGGGAAGCAACCTAATTACGGTTTCTTGGGTGGTTTGAATAAAGGAAAACGGGGATATAGCTATGCGTTCTAGGCAAGGTTATAAATGGCGGTAGGCGGTGCGCGGCGGAGAGAGTCCGCCTACCGCCTAGGCTGCCTAGGCGGTCGATACATTTTGAACATTTTTTACTATTTACCACTGTTTTTGCATAATATGCATATTTAAGGGTGTTCCATGCATAACTAAGTTGTAGAAAGAAGATTTATAAAGTTTTAGTTTTGTAAAAGTGAACCATAGGCCCATAATGTTTTAAAAACCTTTTTAGCCAAAATATTTTGTAAAGTATTTCTCCGCCTAGACGCCCGCCTACGCTGCATTACCTCCGCCTATGCCGCCAACCTCCGTTGGCCGCCTACTCCACCGCCTACAGAAAAGCGGTGCGGAGAGGGACCGCCTACTGCCTAGGCGCCGCCTAGGCGGACGCCATTTAGAACACTGGTTCTAGGTGACATGAACAATGAAAGACTTCTGTCAGGGAAGCGACCTATTATGGGTCTTGGGCTGGCTTGGTTAAAGAACAAGACAAGATAAAAAGGACTTAGAACTATGTTGTTCTAGGTATAAGCCTGCAATATTACTTCATCGATGTTGTCAAAACCTAGGCTCACTTAATTGGCCCTGGTTGCCTGCATCATGAATACTCCATTTTGTTAATATTTGAGTACACATATCATTAGTCCATACTCATAGGGGTGCAACAGTATGAAAATGTTTCTATTAGAATGTTCGTTATACACCCACTATAATAAGAGAATGGCGGCCATCTGTACACTTTCTGCCAGTGTATACTGTGATCTTTATACAGTTAAACAAGGGTGGAACTGCCCTATTGTGTCATTTCTTTATTTACTTAATTCACATGAGCCTTGCCCAATTGTTCACAGACACAGTGAAAGAGA